>JBCFYV010000715.1:0-71447 GCA_039000515.1 Timema cristinae
AATATATCTCTTTATTTACATACCACTTCGCCGACTCGTCCTGTAAGCCTGATGCCGAATTCGATGACACACCATAGAAGATAAGTGACCAATCACCATTGCTGGGAATAACTCCGCGTTCGACCACAAGCACCAACCAACTGACCGCTCCAAGAAAACCGTTGGCCAGCGCGGGTCGTCCTTCTAGAAGGTTGGGGAGGTTCCCCCTTCGCTTCGTACGGGCCTATCCACTATATATTCGCCTGACTGCTGGGAAGGAGCACAGAACACGCCAGCAGACGATCGCGTAAACATCGTCTACGCAGGCCTAATAAGCGCGCACTTCTAGTCAGAATCTGTCATCTAGTCGACGGTGGTCTTACTATCCTAGGGGAATGGATACTCAAAAACCGGAGGATGTCGAAGGACTTAACTACTACGAGGATGAGATATGACGAGTGGACTCCAGATTAATATGTTATTTGTTAGGGTTAGTCTACGTCCTGCGAGGATGGATAGAAGTATCATTTAGTAGGATTAATAATTGGAAACTGTCCGTGTCTATTGTGAGACACTGTAGTTGTGTTACCGTTAGGCTAGTTATATAATATTTAATGTTGAGTCTCCTGGGCCAGGAGAACAAGCTGCAATCTACAATTGCGGTATAGCGCGCTTCTCGCGCTCGGGATGGTGAACCCCGCGACACACATGATGTGTCCATTGATGTATATTTAGGATAGCTTGCCTAGGCAGGAGATTGTTTAGGCTATATGGAGGCCGATGATTAGTACCTAATTAGGTTCACTGGCCTAGCCAATGTTGTTGTTGGGAGATTAAACTGTGGTCCGCTCGTGCCTTTCATGATTGGCCCGTGGTATAGTGTTGTTATTGTTTCGCTATTCTCACTTTGCAAGTACACTGCTAGTGGGCCATCTTGCCCCTCAGGCTCGACTGCAGTTGTTACTTATTCATTGTTAGATTGTTTTGGTGTTGCTCACCCTGTGGGTGCTTAACCAGTGGGACGCGTCTCGTCCTCGATTGGCCCGTGGACCTTGATATGTCCAAGTAACTGTTTTTGTACACTGATAAGGATAGTATATATATGTATCGAGGGCTCTCTTGTATAGCTAAACCAGAACTTGCTGAGGTACGCACTTACTCTGCCTGCAAGGCCAACTTGACATGTAAATAGTAGAAAGAGTAACACCACGTTTTGGCGTGTGTTATTATCTCGGCGCTTCTCGCCCCCTTGTGGCCAATACTTAGGCAAGCCTGCCACACTTCATCACTTCATTGTTATTTAACTACGTACTTACTGAGATATAAGTGCAATATGTCAAATATCTGTTTTATCATGTATACAGTATCATTAAAATTCATTGATCCTAATCATCTCTTGTTCTCATTGCTTGTATTAACATGTATGTTCAGCCACCGTACCAGACGGTGCAGTTTTTAAGTCCTAATTTCAACTCGTGCAATTATTTATCTTCTTTTATTTTTCCAACAAATAAATCACACTTTTCCTTGTGAGAACTATGATGACGATTAATATTTTCCTCTTTACAAACACTAATTGCTTAAATACGAAACAAATGATGCTATTATTTGTTTGATGAACAAACTATATCAGTTACACTTTTTTCTTATGCACACGATCTTCCTTTTCTATTTTGCGTTTTAAGGTTTTGGAAAAGCCATTTTGAGGGGCATACTATTCGAAGTCACCCTTTAAAAAATCTATTCTTCTCGTATATATAATTTGATAAGCCCGTTTCCAGTATTAGAAATTATTAGGAAATTACTGAACAGATTTTGACAAACGACCACTCATTTTAGCGGTTAGGAGGCTAGGATATCGGGGGAAAAAAATAGTAGTTTTCCATGAAAACCCGATTTTCACGGATAACTTTCAGTTTTCCATTCTTTGTTTAATCACCATGGAAACCGTTATTTACTGGATGACTGTAAATCTCTAAATAAAATATATTAACTCAATCTTCATTAATTGTTGGTCCGAACACATCACAATTTTCTCTTTGGATGAATATTTATCTTTTTATGGTGGTCATAACACCTGTAAAATTGAGATTCTTAAACTGAAGAAAATTTCATTTTTTTATTGGAATATTGTTATCATCAATTCGCATTTAAATCAATAATATTGAGAATAATTCGAAAATTAAAAGTTTAAGTTGAAGTTCGTGAGAAAATTGTCTACGCTTTGTTTCATGCATGAAAATATTATGTTTTGGTATGTATTATAAGAACAAAAACGATAAAATGATCTTGAATAGTGTTTAAAAATAGCCATTTTAACTATTTAAAGTATTAGTTTTGGTCTTTTTTTTTTCAAACAATGGGTTTTGATGTTTATTTTAGAAAATAGTAACACAATACAAACACAGTAATTTCAGTTATATTTCAATGTTGATAATTAATTTTGAGGGAATGATATTTTAAAGTATCGTAATGTTTTGTTTACCACATCTATATTTTCACATTCTCTATCTATATCTACACTCTCTCACGCTCTCACACACTTTCTCTCTCACTCTCATACTATCCCCTCACATACGCATACACACACATTTTTATAATGTAATTTAATAGGCCCATTTTGGCAGTTGAAATTAAGAGTAAACGGTTTTACCGATTTTAGCCAATCAGGTCATCTTAGGTTAGGGGTTCAGGATGCCGGAAAAAATATTAGCCTAAAAATAAATTTTCCATATTTTCATTCTGTGTGGGCAGCAGCTAAAGTGTACAATCATTCTTTGCTTACATCACCATGGAAACCATTATTTGCATATTATTGTGTATTGATAAATAAAATAATATCAGCGTAATAATTCTCACTTGAGTGGTTTGGTGCAACGAAAAGAGAGCTACTAGGGAACTAGTTTTAAAGTTCTCATCGTGGACGGAAGAGGGAAAATATAAGCTTTGATTCAAATTAAACGACGAAAGCTAAATATCCATGTAATTTGAGAGCCTTTGACTAGTAAGCTTTAAATTAGAAAGTCAAGTCTTATTATATATTTTTTTCCCAATAAAGAATTTAGAATAAATTTTAGTGCAATAATATGCAGCAATCCACTAGTAATATATATTTCAATGTGAATGCATTCACACTATGTTTATGTTGCCACCTATTTATATTTAACCAAATATAATTAGAAGAAATCTTGCGACCAGATGCTACGGCGCACAAAGGAGATCGAGTTCGATGTTTTTGTTATCTCTTAGCTCTGAAGTAGGAAACTGCCAACGAAAACGAAAGTTTTCCTTTTTTGTTTGTTCTCTCCATTGTGTTAGTCTATCGTTCTTTGGATATCCCTGCTCGATCCCACTTGAATGTCCTATGTTTGTCTATCTTTGAATCGCACAATGCCATTGAAGGTCTTAGTGTGTGTTTGTCTATCTTTGGACATCCCTGCCATCCAAATGCCCACTTTGAATGGTCTTAGTGTGTGTTTGTCTATCTTTGGACATCCCTGCCATCCAAATGCCCACTTTGAATGGTCTTAGTGTGTGTTTGTCTATCTTTGGACATCCCTGCCATCCAAATGCCCACTTTGAATGGTCTTAGTGTGTGTTTGTCTATCTTTGGACATCCCTGCCATCCGAATGCCCACTTTGAATGGTCCTATTGTGTGTTCGTCTATCTTTCTTTGACTGCTGGTCCACGCCCCACTTCCAATCATCTAAAGTGCACTTACGTGGTTGTTATTGGAGGATATTGAAGAGTAAATGGAGGCAATCTTTCGAGTCTTCCATCACGGGAAATGTTTGTACACTAGTTTATAATATAAATAAGAGAGGGACAAAATAATCGTTACAAAATGTATGTGGGATACCTTCGTTTTGTATAAGCTATGGAATAATAAGATGCTATACTGAGTTTTTACAAAATTTTAAACCATTTATTAAACTTGAATTATTCAGAAGAAATAAACACATTCGAAACTAAATTAATCTGAAAAACTATATTGTGCAAAACTTTCTCATGCGATTATTTTATGAAACCATCATTTTAGTAAAAAAAAAAACATTAAAAGACAATAATGTATCTAATGAATATATCATCCAAATCACCAAGCTACTTGAAGTTATATCCAATCAGAATTATTTCCAATACAACAATAAATTATATTCTCAAAAAGATACCCTTGCAATGGGTTCCCCCATTATTTGTTCAGGGTGGGACATAAAGTGTTGACACATTTAATGATACTATATCTCTATTGTTTTAACTACTAAATTTTACAAATTAGATTTTAACTAACATACCCTTGAATTACTCATTTAAAAAAATAATTTCCTTAAGATGGCCACCACTACATGTAACACAATGTAGAATTGTTTCAACCTCCACTACAATTCTTTCTTTAAGTTCCTGAATTTTTTTGTTGAGTCCCATAAACATGACTCTCTAACATGCCCTATAAGACAAGTACGGAGCTGATAGTTTGGTGAACTTGGTGGTCAGGTGATGTCTCAAAATCATGTGATGAAGTGCCCAAGAAACATTTCCTGACGTACCTCCATCTAGGTTTGACCTTTCCTATCCTTGAACCGACACGTAAGGGCATGACGCCAATAACATGTGGTTGCAGCAAAACGAGACAGCGGCCAACACAGACCGAACATCAATAGAGGTGCTTCAAGATAAGCTTCCTGGTAGCTTCATTTCACTATTTGAGGACATCGCCTGGTCTCTACGACCAACAGACTTAACAGCGCCGGACTTTATCTTGTAGGACATGTTAAAGAGTCATTTTTACGCTACTCATCCAAAAACCATTCAGGAACTTAAATAATTGTGGTAGACTCACTTCGGTGGCCGCGTGGTCTAAGGCGCTCCTTTTGAGGTAGATTAGACAGCCGATGACTGGGGTGAAGTCATTCGAGTGTGATAAATGCAGAAAAATATTTTCACGGTGGGATAGTCTATTATGACACAATCTAAAGAACTGTACTGCAACAGGAGGGGGAGCGGAATTGTATCCACTTTGAATGGTATCCATTCCGATAGTTTTGTAATAAACTGCTTTGGTGAAAATCCTGAATTGTATCCACTCAGAATGGTATCCATTCAGACAGTTTTTAAATATACACCTTTAAGAAAAAACCTGAATCATATCCACAAATGGCCGACTTGAGGTTTAACAGAAGGAACGCTTAACGTAAAAGCTTTGTCACACTTCTGGTAGAGGACAGCAGGATGGAATCTTCTTAACTTACTATTTGTATACTAGAGTGCAGCCAAACCAAATCAACTGATTTAAATAAGTTTAAATAATTATTTGAAATTCATAGACTCATATATAGCTGCCAACATTACACAGAATATTAAAAAGCATAGCGTTTTAAACTATTTTAGAAAATATAAAAAAATTGTTTGCAGTCAACATTGATAACATTTTACTCTATTTTACTGTTATTTATAGATATTGAATATCATTGCGCACCTTGTGGCCCTTCAAGGTTACATATTATATTGATAAAGAACATAGTCATTTAAAAAATATTGATTTATTATGTAAACAATAAACACAAAATTAAGAAAATACAGTTTTTTCAATATATAAGAGTTTTAGAGTATACTAAGTTTTCCTCCAAACAATCAGACTCAAGAAATTACTTGTGGCTATCAGGGCAGTTCAGTCGCCCGGCCAAAGGTTGATGTATTTCTAAAAGAAGAGTAATTAGACAATTAGTTAAAGAATAGTATGGAGCAAAATAAACAGGTAACTTATATGCAGCCTTGATTGATAGAGCAAGATATAGAGGGTATCCATACAACATGTTGGATAATCAGCTAATTGATGGCTAAGGACCAGGTGTCTAACAAAGTACTATGGCTGGTCTCATTCCCCTACGGTACTGCCAGAGCACTCATTAGTACATTCATATCTATTAAGACCATTACAAAATTAACAGTCTGTTTACAGGCAGAAATAAAAGAGTATTGTCTGTGCGGACCCCATTATGACACTAATTCAATTTCCCTGGGTTGAGCACCTAAGCTAATATTATCTCGTGAAGCATGACTACAAGACCAAATTTGTATCACTATCTACTGAACTGTAATAAGCAAAGAGAATTGACAACCTGGTGGTAACCATCAATAACAGTGAACTAATAATCATGACGTTCAGGGCGTCATGATTAATTTATATTCAAAAGATTACTGGAACTTGTGGCTTTCTGTAAATCCAAAACTAAAACGTCATACTTTCTAAGCCAGAGGATTTTTGTATAAGGACAGTGTGAAAGGACACATATATAGTGGTCCGGATTTGACTTAAAGAGTCACTTGAACCTGGCTTGTCCATCAGACTGAAGGACACATAAATTAACAAAAGAAAAACTTACATGTTGAAGTTAATTACACATTAATTAAAATCAAAGATTTAAATTTAAAAATTCTATTAAAAGAGACTTAGTCCTTTTTGATAAATATTACTTAACCTTCATTAAAAAGTAGTTCAGATTAAATTTCTCCTAACAAAATTAGAGATCAAGTCCTGGGACTTGACGAGGACGGCTGGATACATAAATACCCCAAATATACTGTCCGTGTTAGCGCAGAGTTGAATCGGACGATCCATCCTCCTTCGATTCGGTTATGGTGATGAACCCAACGACCCAGACTCCATGTTCCTCCTCTTCAGTTGCTGACGGGCAGAGTTTCCTTCCTTCGCTCTTAGTGCTGTAGAACCACTCTGTTTTGTGATTCCACGGATCAGCTTTTATATACCGTCAATCAGGCACGAACATAATAAAGAAGGGGGAGTGATAAATTCAGAAATATAGACGGGAATAAGGAAGAATGAAGATGGGAGATAGAAGAAAAACAAAATAAGATCATGAGGTTCTTTGTCTAACCGCCAGAGTCGCTAGGAGAGCGGTAGGGCACCGTGTCGACTCTTGAGTACAGTCTTCTCTTCAGAGACCCGGCTAAGTTAACATGTGTGTGTGTGTGTGTGTGTGTGTGTGTGTGGCCATGATTGAACGTCCTGTTCTTCAAATGTGGAACTACGATATCTGTAGACATCTTGCTGAGGTGAGTTACCACTAAAGCATCTTATATTTAAATGTATCTGTATTAATTATATTATTTAGCATCCACTATTATTTTCGTGAGAATTTGCGATATAAATGTATTTTTACTATTTTTCGTGTAGACCGCATGGCAGGCGTGCATAAGTCTATCCAGCTTTATCAACGGGAAAAGCAAAGCGTTAAAGTATATTATTCATAAATACAATAATATTAAAGCTCTTCTTTGATATTTAGTACAGTAATTGTCCAAAGACAATAATTTTGACCAACCTGTGTTTGAACGTAGGCCAATACATAGCTTTAGTAGAATGGATCAAGTCCGAGAATATAAACTTTGAGGTAGTTTATATTAAATAAGTTACAATAGATCCATTTATTACGTAAATTATAGTAAATATTAATTATTTATTTGTAGCTGTTCAATCAAACTGATTGACACGCTACATTTGTATTAATATTATCACTGTTCACCATAGTTTTTCTTTTTTTCTTTGAAGATGCTTCAAAAATTATTTTGTAATCAAATCCATATAGGTGAATATAAACTAAGTTTGTAATTAGTGCTCTAATTATCTTTTCGAGTTGGCTGTAAAAATATTTTATTAACATGAAGTATTCATTCTCTTTAAAAATTGCAGTGCATACTAGAAAATTAATTTGCAACCTTATTTAACGGGTAAGATTTTTTTCAGGTAAATAAATTTTAGAGTATGTATCGACTTTTATAATTTTAAAGAGATAAAGCAATTATTTTATTTGGCAACAGACTTTAGAAACTATGTTAAAAAAATATTATTGAAAATCTAGCTTTAATTTATTCAAATCTAGTGAGAAACGAGACACTGTTTATGAATTCTGGCAAGAATTTTATTAATGTGAATTGGCAACACTACTTTGTTCATGTCCTATGTTCAGTGAGCTCTAGTGATGGGAAGAATTGAGTAAAAGTAGTCGACTACACCTTTTGTTTATCGTACCGTCCAGCTACAACCTGATTTACCATGACAACTATAGGGGTTCGAAACTCACCGAATGTTTCGAGATCAATTTGCTTAAATTTTTTTCCACTTTATCTACACGAAAATTTAGATACACTTTCTTTAAATTCTACCTTTCTCATACAATTCCTAAAGTGTGAACACGAAGTTAATAAATAAGGATATTGAGACGTGAAGAATTGAAAAAGCAGTAGACATTTCAATCAAGACCTCTATACATGTCTTTAAAAAAACTTTTGATTTAATTTGTGGAAATACTTTTTCTTTCTCGCACCCCTCGAGTTGAAAAAGTATTGATATCGCAAAAAAAACTTGAAATTTTGATAAATATCGGTGTTTTATGACCCCCTCAAACAGAAAAAATTATTTTAGCGAAGCCGCCTGTCTGTGTGTTTGTATCTCTGCATAGAGCCTAAGCTATTTCATCGATCAGGCTGAAACTTGATAGCTAAGGTTTTGATAGGGCTTCCCAGAGAGGTTTTTGGAGTTAGATAGTTTACTTAATGACGTTGCCTACTTGGGTAATTCGAAGCGATTTTATGAAGCAGGTAAAATTTTAACTTAACGCACTCAAGCATAAAATATGTGGCCTCATCTAACAGTTCTTACCCCCTCCATGACTACCCTTCACCTCTTTTGCTACCTGTGTCAGGAGGGTACAAACTCCACTCGCCACTCGGGAAGACCGGCAGGTCAGCTTTTCAGTGATAAGATATTCAAATACAACCATTTCTCGTATTGATAACTAAATGAGCTAAGGAACTAGAGTGAATATACTAATGGTTTACAATCTGGGAGTCGTGACCATATTCGGGGTCGTGGCATTTATTTGGTATAATCTGTTGCTCGTTGAGATTATAGTGTTATGTCTACTTTTTAAATTAATTATTATTATAAGAAGGTGCAAAATTAAAATACAGTAAAAACAGTTTAGTTACTATTTATGTTTCTTTTGGTTACCTAACTCAAGCAGTTGCTAGTTGACTTAGTTTGCTGTATGAGTCTCGTGTTTAGGATAGAGTCTCTGCGATCATAGCTTTCTAAATACCCACTGGGCTCATTAATTCACTTTTGAAACATCTCAGTATCTTTCATGTAATAATATAGGATAATATAGTTTATAGGAATTAAATCAAACACGTAGGATTAACTGCACGCTAGTTTTATTTAATTGATGAGGTCAGGATTCATATTCTGACTGACGGTTCTGGGATTTATTTTCCCTATCCCCCTGCGGGACAGGGTTCAGGATAGTCCCGCAGTAAACCCTGCTTGTCGTAAAAGGAGACTAAAAAGGGGAGGCTTCTGTGCAGGACGTACCTCGTGCAGGATAAACCTATCCTATATCTTTCCTTTTACATCATTTTCTTCTTCTTCACTTTCCCCCCTTTTTTCCCTCTTCCCCCTTCGCTTTATCTATCCTTACCTTTATCTTCCCTTCCCCCTTCATCCTGCACGGAGTCCTTTGGCCTTTCTGTTGACGACCTTGGCTACTAACCCGGCTCTTCTATGTTTATTATTGAATACCACTGCTTTGAGCTCCTGAATGAAAGTGTGTCGGTTGCAATACCTTAGTAGAAGAGCCTTAGGGATGACAATAACCGGGTACCCTACTTTGGGAAAAGATCGGTTGCGTTCATGCGGGACCGGACGTAAAATTGGCACTTTTCTACACCCACTTGCTGCGACGACCTCTCTCTCGGCGATGCTCTATGCGGAGGTTGTCAAGTCTAGCGTCGTATAGAGCCTCTCGTCGGGACAGTTAACAGGGCCATATGTGGTAGTACAAACTTGTGTAACCCTGGGTCTACGATCCGAGTACTGTGTAGGTTGTCCCCAAATACGGCATGGCCAATAACATTGTCACCGCTGGTACTGTACTGCCAATTTCTGCTGTCACCTCACTACCCGACCCCTCACAGGGCCGTAATATTGATAAGAGGCGGAAATGGGTAAGGCCGTCCAGCCCTGCCATTGTGGAAATCCAGGAAATGATGAGGCCGCAGCCCCGCTTCCTGGTCATATGTCGAGACGATGCCTATGGAAACCTTAAGAGCGTCAGCCCATTTATCCTTGAAAGAACGATAAACGGTGCAGCAAAATCAGACGTTTCTATAAGGAAATTGCGTGATGGCACTATTTTGATACAGAATGTAACTGACGACCAGTCCTCCAACATCATGGCTATCACTGAAATACCGTCAAGTAATACGGCTTCAATACCGGTGAAGGTGGAACCCCACGGGTTCCCCAATGTTTGCAAGGGAGTGGTCACTTGTTTCGACCTCGACCGCGTGAGCATTGAGGAGATCTGTGAGGAACTTTCCCCCCAGCATGTCACCGAAGTGTACCGTATTGTCACAAAAAAGAATGGACAAGAAAAGAAGACGGATACGTATATTCTCACATTTGCGACTCCTACCCTTCCGAAGGAGGTCTGAGCAGGCTTCCACGTGTTCAGGGTCCAGCCGTATGTCCCTACCCTCGGCGCTGTTTTCAGTGCCAGGAATTTGGGCATACGAAGCTGCGATGCCGTGGTAAGCCAACCTGTGCGGATTGTGGACAGGAGGCTCACGAAACACCATGCGATTCTCCTAAATACTGCGTCAACTGCAAGAGTCCGCATTCCGCCTGGTCTCTGGCCTGTCCAAAATGGAAGGTAGAGAAGAAAGTCCTGTAGATACAATCTGAAAAGAAGATCTCATATGCCCAGGCACGCAAGGAATACGTATCCAGTCAAGCTCCGATATTTCAAACTTCATTAAGCCGGATTGTCAGTCAGAATATAAACTGTCCCAACTGCCATTGCGCAGTTAATCTTGCTAAGACGCCAACGCGACCAGTGCCATTGGTCTCTTCTCGAGACATTTATGGTGATTCCATGCCAACTTCTGTGGCGCCTAAATTTTTTAATGAAGCCAAACCGCCACAACGGTCGTCTCCCCCACCTATACTACCGAGGAGACCTCTTCGAGGAACCCCCCGAGCCCGACTCGGGGACCCCCTCGAGCCCGCCTCGGGTGACCCCAACCGAGCATTCCTCGGGTACTAAAACAAGGAAGGCCGTTGTTGAGACTCTCACACCCACCTCTGGGCTTCCGGAGGTGGGGATGAGTTGCGGAACAGGTGAGGCCGCTAAGGCGAGTCCCACTGGTGCCTTGAAGAAGGACCATGCGAGAGACCGCCGAAAAAAAAAAGTCGACGGCCTTAACAAAGCCTTCGCACAAGAGTCCGACTACTCACTCTCTACAAAATAAACCGAAGCCTCTCCTGAAGCGGGAGGTCCAGGAGAAACTGGGAAAGGCAAGAGTACCTAAAAAGGACTTCAACAAATTTTTATTCTTAAAGGATAGTGAAATGGATTGCGAGGGTAACTAAATTTCATACTAATAAAGTATATCGCTACTATAATGTAATTGTAGGGGTTTCTATGCTCGTGTAGAGGAAATTAAACAACGAATTTCTTCCATGCATCCTCTCTTCTTTTGTTTACAGGAGACCTACTTCCGCCCAAATGACAACCCGATGCTTCGTGGGTACGATGTGTATCGTACCAACAAGCCTTTCTTTGATCGGGCTAGCGAAGGTGTGGCTATATTCGCACGAAGCAATATATATCATAAGAATATTAATATTGTATCTGATCTCCAAGTGATTGCTGTCAGAGTCTCCCTCCCTTTGGAGGTAACAATATGCTGCATCTACCTCCCACCGGGAGAGCGTGTTCCTAAAAGGACCCTAGAGGCCCTCTTTATACAACTTACCGTCCCCTATATCATATTGGGGAACTTTAACGCACATAACCTAGTGTGGGGGTCCAATTTTACTGACGCCCGTGGGAGGATGGTAGAGCTTATCCTTGTCTCGGGAAACCTGGTGTTAATGAGCACCGGGACCCAGACACATTTCTCTACCTTTAATGGTGTATCCTCTGTCATCGACCTAACCTTATGTAGTCCCAGGATCACTGCCCACTTCCTTTGGGAGGTCCACTCGGACCTATGTGGCAGTGATCATTATCCCATTCTGCTCTCACCACTTGAAGATCCTCCCAGTACAGCGCGGATACCCCAATGGGTGCTAAAACATGCTGACTGGGATAGACTCCACTAGCTCGCCGTATTTGGTGAATCCCAACATCCTGACGTCGATGTAATAACTGGGCATTTTACTTCGACGGTCATCGCGGCGGCGAGTGATCCATCCCTAAATCCTCGCCAAATCCGCGTCACCGACCTGTTCCCTGGTGGAACGAGGAGTGTCGGTTTGTTTATTTCTGATCGTCGAAGGGCCCTACGCCTCTTTCGTCGACGTCCAACTTTGGAGAATCTGGAAACATTCCGGATTCTACGCACTTGAGCTCGCCGTGTTATTCTAGAAAGCAGAAGAGAGTCTTGGAGACAGTTTATTACTACTCTTACAATTACCACTCCCACAAATAAGGTTTGGGACAATATACGTAAATTAAGTGGTAACAAAAATTCCATTAATAGTATATCTGCCCACATGTCTAACGGTTCGCTTGTCTCCTCCCCTGTGGAGGTTGTCAATGTTTTGGGCTCGATGTTCGCCGCTATTTCTAGCACCACCAGCTACTCTAACGATTTCACGGTGCATAAGCGAAACGTCGAGCACCATGCTATTGATTTTGGCCAAAGTCGGGGGAGGACTATAACTCCCCCTTTACTAAAGAGGAGCTTATCTATGCCCTGTCCCAGGCGGGCAACACAGCTTCTGGCCCGGATGATATCCACTACAAAATGTTGCGTCAACTGCCCCTGCCGGACGGGCGTTCCTCTTAGACCTCTACAATTGTGTTTGGGAATCTCGTCAGTTCCCAACACTGTGGAGGCAAGCAACCGTTATCCCTATAGATTAAAGTGGCAAGGATAAATTAGAGCCACCTAGTTATAGACCTATAGCATTAACTAATTGTGTATGCAAAATATTAGAGAAAAATAAATCAATAAAAGATTTATATGGTATTTAGAATCCCGCAATCTACTATCCGATATGCAATGTGGCTTTCGCCATAACCGATCCACGGTGGATCATCTTGTTCACCTTGAGATAGCAGTTCGTGAGGCCTTCCTCTATAAACAACACCTCTTGGCTGTCTTCTTTGATTTGGAGAAGGCTAACGACACCACCTGGCGGTACGGTATTTTAAAAACCCTGTTTAATTGGGGGTTCCGGGGGAACCTCCCTATTTTTATAATTAATTTTATGTCAGATATACACTTCCGGGTAAGGTTAAACAACACCTCATCCGATGATTATATTCAAGAAAATGGGCTGCCTCAGGGTAGTATTTTAGCTGTACGTTATTTGCTATCGCGATAAATAGCATTGTAGACAACGTGCACTTACCTGTTCGTTCATGTCTTTTCGTGGATGACTACGCAATTTATTGCAGTTCATCGAGTCTCCACATAGTTGAACGTCAGATACAATTAGCTGTCAACAATCTGTGGATGTGGGCATCGCGTAGTGGCTTTACCTTCTTAGTGGCCAACACGACGGTCGTCCACTTCCACCGATTACGCGGAATACAGCCAGCCCCCAATATTTTAATGAACCATGTTGTTTTACCAGTCTCGGAGAGCGTAAGGTTCCTGGGACTTTTATTTGATTTTAAACTAACTGTGGGATCCCCCACATCAAGACCTGAAAGCTAGGTGTATAAAAACATTGAATTTGCTCAAAGTAGTTAGCGGTCGGTCTTGGGGTTCGGATAGGGGAACCTTGATGCGCCTGTATAGGGCCTTGGTCCAATCTAAACTAAATTACGGCAGTTTTGTTTATGGCTCAGCTAGACCCTCGGCGTTAAAGATGCTAGATAGTGTCCACCATGCTGGCATTCGACTGGCTACTGGTGCCTTTCGTACCAGTCCAGCCGTCAGGATCTGTGCCGACGCCGGTGAGCCCCCTCTTTATTAACGGTGGTCCTATCTTCTGGCATCTTACGTGTCGAAAATGCATTGCATGCTGCAGCATGTTGCCTATCGTCCTGTGTTTCATCCCCCTAACCGTGACTTGTATGAAACCAAATAGCGTAGTACAAGGCCGGTTGGGATCAGGATGCTATCGGTTTTCAACACGTGTGGGATAGTCTTGCCAAAGGCTATCCCCACATCCCCAGGTAGAGTTTCTCCCTGGATGATTCAAATTATATCTCACTACCAGGTAGCTATCGACTCACGATTATAAAAGATCAAGGCAAACCGTTTTCCTTTCTCATTAGATATTCAGGTCGCTTCTGAAAGGTTAACTACATTTAATGGAGCGATGTTGAAATCAACACACATGATTCTGAAAGGTTAATTACATTGGTGTGTAGAAAGGTCAGCCACATCTGATGGAGTTCCACATTGAGTCGGTGATATATAAAAGGAGAATTTAACTATACCAAGTTATCATTTCATCGTCATCTTGTCGACTGAAAAGAAGTTGTCACGTGAAACAGCATCTACCTCTCGCTCGTGTTTTGGAAAAAGTAAGATAAATTTTACTATCTATTCTTTAGTGTTCAATTTATTAGTTAAATTAATATTTTATATTTTTATTTTAAATATTTTATGTGTTTCTCTTTTCTAAATTTAATTGTTTTATTTTAAATATTTTGTGTGTGTTTCTCAATTTTTTATTTAAACTAACAATTAATTTTCTACACTTATTATTTTAAATATTTTTTTGCATGTTTCTCTTTTCTCAATTTATTATTTAAATTAACTATTAATTTTCTTCTCTTTTTTTTAGTGTCTAACGAACAAACATTTATAGCTGACAAATCTATACCCTCTACTTCAGATATTAACAGACAACGTGACCACATTTTTGATCATGCGGCGGGTACAAACACTAATGACTCATTTACCATAATAAGGAAGACAGGACGAACATATACTCGCTTCAACACATTAGGCAGGGATATTTTAGTTCGATTCAAGCCTTTGATTACGAACGTGAGTCGACTGCATTATCTAATGATGTGTTTATCTAATCTATTAGCATACTTTCTTAGAGGTACGGCACCTTACGATTTAATTGGACTCACGATCACGAACACGGAGAATAATCTTGATAAACCGGTTGGGGCTTCGTACCGTAGATGTGATCAAATTCATGTGAACAGTATTATGAATACATTAACAAAAGTTATTCAGAGTAACGTTAGATTTGGTATATCCGATGTATTGATAATTAAAGTGAATCATATCAAAATGATTATGGGCAACGGTAAGAGAGTATTAAAAAGAAGGTGTCTTCCAAACGATTATCTTAGTCGTCATAAAAGGAGCATAGTTTCTGTTAAATAATTGACGAATTGTTTGGCGCACGCTATAGTAATAGCGAGAGCCAAAATCATAAATGATATTAATTATTAATCGTATATTTAGGGGAATAGAATAAAAAATGTTGTAGATGAGCTTCTCGCATAAACGCGAATAGATTTATCCGGGGGAGGGGGGTGCGAACATCTCGATAAATTTCAAAGTTATTTCCGTGACCAATATAAAATACGCGTGTATAATACCCTCTCGGCGGTCAACCGATTGTGGTATAAGGGGGTTTCGTCTTCAAATAGGTACATTAGCCTACAGTACGATGACGTCGCGCATCACTTTAACGTAATAATCAATATGGCGGCGGCGTTTTCAGTTCAGTATTTTTGCGACGGATGTAATACCGGCTTTGAAAGAGGTGCAAGACATTTATGTAAGAGTACTTGCCCCAAATGTATGTCCATACCTCCGTGTTTGTATGAAAGTGAAAAAAAAAATTGTATTGCAGTGAATGTAACAGATTCTTTAGGTCTGGCACTTGTTTCACTAACTATGAATCGAATAAAATTGACGGAAAGAAAACAGTTAGTGATTTAAGACAGGTGTGTATTACCTGTGATAAAACAAAGGGGAATAATCACGAATGTTTTAAATCATAATGCGGGACGTGCAAACAAAATAAAGAAAACCTACATCGTTGTTATATGCAGGTGTTGAGTCGGAAGGATCTTGATGATAATTACCTAATGATATTTTATGATTTCGAGACTAGACAAGATCGCGCTATAACCAATGATTGTTTGTGCACGAACCGAATTTTCTTCACCTACAACACTATTGTGTAAAATGTGAATTTAACGATAATATGGAAGAGGATTGTGACCAATGCGGGAAACGATCTCATTCCTTTTGGGATAATCCAGAAGATGGCTTCATCGACTACCTAAGACAACCGAGGCCGTTTGCCAATAAAATTGTTTGTCTTGCGCATAATTCAAAAGGATTTGATGCTATATGTATCCTGAATAGATTTATATCACTAAACTACACCCCTAAAATTATCGCGGACCGAACTAAAATACTCTGCATGACAATGGACCACATACAATTTAAAGACAGCCTATGTTTCCTACCTATGCCACTGAGACAGATCTCGAAAACGTTTGAATTAGACTGTACAAAAAGGACACTACCCCTAACTGTTTAATACAGAAAATAATTTAAATTATATCGGTGAGATGTCCGGTCCCGAAAAGTTAGGTGCGGATTATATGAAACCGGATAAGCGAAATGACTTTATGGTGTGGCACGCTGAGAAACTGCGACAGGGGTATATATTTAATAATGAGGCAGAGCTGGAGGCCTATTGTGTGGATGACGTAAATGTATTAAGCAAGGGTTGCCGTACAATTCGTCATTTATTTCTAAATATAGACTTGACAGACGTTTTTAGAAAATCTATCACAATCTCGTCGGCGTGCAATCGATTATTTAGAAAATTGTTCTTAGCCCCCGATACGATAGCCATCCTGCCCAAGGGGGGTTACAGGTGCGGTGACAGACAGTCTGTGAAAGCCATAAAATGGTTAGTCTATCTGGAGAAAACCCGCCCCGATATTCACATACGACACGCCTTCAACGGGCGTGAGATAGAAATCTTGGGCAGGAAGGTGGACGGCTACTGCGAAGCGTTGAGAGAGATTTTTGAGTTTGACGGTTGTTTCTTCCACGGGTGTACATGTCTTTCAAATCGTGACGTGACTATAACAGTGACGAAAGAGACTCTCACTGAGCGATACGAGTGCACTCTGTTGAGAGATCGAGCATTTAGAGCCGCAGGGTACACTGTTAAAACTATGAAAGAGTGTGACTTTGACAAAATACTAACTGAAGACACAGAACTAGATATAGAGCTAAACAATCACTCTATGATACAAACTGCTCCGCTCAATCCACGTGTGGCACTGTACGGTGGACGGTGTGAATCTATGACATTACACTACATGACAAACCACGACGAAATAATAGGCTATCTTGATGTCTGCAGTTTATATCCTTGGGTATGCAAATATTTTAAATTTCCTGTAGGCCATCCTATAAATATTTTTGTCCCGGACGACTGCCCGCTGACGTTGTAGACCGAAAGGGTCTAATTAAATGCACTGTTCTACCTCCTAGAAATTTGTATCACCCGTACTGCCCAACAAGACACAATCAAAATTAATGTTTTTTATGCTCTTCTTGTGCAAACGAGATGAACCAAGGGGAATGTTTACACACCGACTCTGACAGGACTATTACAGGCACATGGATAGTGGACGAGGTTCGACTAGCGCTAGAAATGGGCTACAAGATGGATAGAGTACACGAAATTTGAGAATATAAAATTACCCAGTTCGATCCTCAGACCAAAGAAGGGGGACTGTTTGTAGAGTATATTAACAAGTTCCTCAAGATCAAACAGGAGGCGTATGTATACCCTGTATGGGTGAAAACAGACTAGGACAAAGACAATTACGTTAGCGAGTATTACAAAACAAAGGGAATAGTGCTGGATAAAAACGAAATTTTTAAAAATCCAGGAAAGCGCGCACTCGCGAAATTGTGTTTAAACTCTTTCTGGGACGATTTGCATTGAACGAGAACAAGACACAGACCACCATTGTGAACAACCCAAAATACTTTTTCTCCCTACTCACCACCCCGGGGACAGAGGTTCGCAACATTATTTTCCCCAATGACGAGGCTGCTTACGTCTCGTGGACATACCGTGACGAGGCCGTACTTCCCCTCGATACGGTCAATGTGCCTATAGCCACGTATGTGACCACCGGTGCCCGTATGAAATTGTATTCATATCTCAGGAACCTGGGCGGTTCTTGTCTTTACTGTGACACGGACTATATTATAAGTGTGATAAGACCGACAGACACTTACACGATACCGACAGGCGACAAGTTGGGTGACATGACAAACGAGCTGACCACCTAATCAGAGAGGGCGTACATTACAGAGTTTGTTTCCGGTAGACCGAAAAATTATTCTTACAATGTGTTTGTCCCCCAGACGAACGAATACAGGTCCACCACCAAGGTCAGAGGTATAACACTAAACTACGAAAACACAAAGATTGTAAACTTTACTACTATTAAAGACATGATTTTGAAAGACATTGACCCCGTACACGTAACTTACCCGCGAAAAATTAGAAGAAAAAGAGGTCCCATCGTCGTCTCCCAGTTGGAAAGAAAAAATTGTAATATTGTATTCAGTAAGCGTAGAAGATTAAATAACAACACCTTCGTACCCTACGGCTATAGTAGATAACAGGTGTGAAAAGTCTATCATTACACAGACGGTACCCGGATATAAATTATTATTACTATTATTATTATTATTATTATTATTATTATTATTATTATTAGCACCACGTCTTACTACCTGTTCGGGTTATACGCACCTACGCTAATGTGTTGTGGTAGGATGATTTTGAGATGAAATGAAGGACCTACAGTTTAAAGTGGATTCCGAACCACGGTGGCAGCCTGGCATTCCGCACAGTTGGATTGTCAGAGGTGAAGGAAGGGTTTGGAAATCAGATAAATATGTGCCGGGACCGAGGTTTGAACCCAGGTCGCTGGTATAGGAAACTATCAGGTGTTTGATCAAATATATATTGACATGACGATACGACTAATGGTGAATAATTTAGCTGAAAACTTACCTAGACATTTTTCTTCTCTCTCTCTCTGATTCTAGGTTCATCTGTATTAAAGTACAAAAAGATAAATAGAAACGGCATTTCCCCGGTTAGAGCCACAACACACTCTGCAGGTCTAGACTTGAAAAGTCCGTACAATTGCAGTATACAGCCCTCGTGCAGGCGTTTAGTTAAGATAAATATTTATATTATATTACCAGCAGGAACGTACGGTAGAATATCTCCGTGATCTAGTCTGGCTCTTCACCACGGGATAGATGTTTTGGCCGGGGTTATAGACAAAGACTATCGTGGTAATATTTGCGTATTACTAATTAATCACGGCGACACTGTTTTCAGAATTAAAAGGGTTGATAAAATTGCTCAACTAGTATGCGTGAAAATTGATTACCCTAGAGTTGAACACACTGATTCGCAATCAAACACTCAGAGGGGGGAGGGAGGATTTGGATCGAGTGACATCTCTATAAAAGATCGGGTCATTGGTAATTATAATTTATTATTCCCACCTTAGTGCGAACCTGATGTGTTACTACACTTATTCCCATCTTAGTGCGAGCCTGATGTGTTACAGTACTTATTCCCACCTTAGTGCGAGCCTGATGTGTTACTACACTTATTCCCACCTTAGTGCGAACCTGATGTGTTACTACACTTATTCCCACCTTAGTGCGAGCCTGATGTGATACAGTACTTATTCCCACCTTAGTGCGAGCCTGATGAGTTACTACACTTATTCCCATCTTAGTGCGAGACTGATGTGTTACAGTACTTATTCCCACCTTAGTGCGAGCCTGATGTGTTACTGTACTTAATCCTACCTTAGTGCGAGCCTGATGTGTTACAGTACTTATTCCGACCTTAGTGCGAGCCTGATGTGTTACTGTACTTATTCCCACCTTAGTGCGAGCCTGATGTGTTACTGTACTTATTCCCACCTTAGTGCGAGCCTGATGTGTTACTGTACTTATTCCCACCTTGGTGCGATCCTGATGTGTTATTACACTTATCCCCACCTTAGTGCGAGCCTGTTGTGTTACAGTACTTATCCCCACCTTAGTGCGAACCTGATGTGTTACAGTACTTATTCCAACCTAAGTGCGAGCCTGATGTGTTACTGTACTTATTCCCACCTTAGTGCGAGCCTGATGTGTTACAGTACTTATTCCCACCTTAGTGCGAGCCTGATGTGTTACTGTACTTATTCCCACCTTAGTGCGAGCCTGATGTGTTACAGTACTTATTCCCACCTTAGTGCGAGCCTGATGTGTTACTTTAATTATTCCCACCTTAGTGCGAACCCGATGTGTTACTTTACTTATTCCCACCTTAGTGCAAACCTGATGTGTTACAGAACTTATTCCCACCTTAGTGCGAGCCTGATATGTTACTGTACTTATTCCCACCTTAGTGCGAGCCTGATGAGTTACTGTACTTAATCCTACCTTAGTGCGAGCCTGATGTGTTACAGTACTTATTCCCACCTTAGTGCGAGCCTGATGTGTTACTGTACTTATTCCCACCTTAGTGCGAGCCTGATGTGTTACTGTACTTATTCCCACCGTAGTGCGAGCCTGATGTGTTACTGTACTTATTCCCACCTTAGTGCGAGCCTGATGTGTTACTGTACTTATTCCCACCTTAGTGCGAGCCTGATGTGTTACTGTACTTATTCCCACCTTAGTGCGAGCCTGATGTGTTACTGTACTTATTCCCACCTTAGTGCGAACCTGATGTGTTACTGTACTTATTCCCACCGTAGTGCGAGCCTGATGTGTTACAGTACTTATTCCCACCTTAGTGCGAGCCTGATGTGTTACTGTACTTATTCCCACCTTAGTGCGAGCCTGATGTGTTACTGTACTTATTCCAACCTTAGTGCGAGCTTGATATGTTACAGTACTTATTCCCACCTAAGTGCGAGACTGATGTGTAACTGTACTTATTCCCACCTTAGTGCGAGCCTGATGTCTTACTGTACTTATTCCCACCTTAGTGCGAGACTGATGTGTTACTGTACTTATTCCCACCTTAGTGCGAGCCTGATGTCTTACTGTACTTATTCCCACCTTAGTGCGAGCCTGATGTGTTACTGTACTTATTCCCACCTTAGTGCGAGCCTGATGTGTTACTGTACTTATTCCCACCTTAGTGCGAGCCTGATGTGTTACTGTACTTATTCCGACCTTAGTGCGAGCCTGATGTGTTACAGTACTTATTCCCACCTTAGTGCGAGCCTGATGAGTTACTGTACTTAATCCTACCTTAGTGCGAGCCTGATGTGTTACAGTACTTATTCCCACCTTAGTGCGAGCCTGATGTGTTACTGTACTTATTCCCACCTTAGTGCGAGCCTGATGTGTTACTGTACTTATTCCCACCTTAGTGCGAGCCTGATGTGTTACTGTACTTATTCCCACCGTAGTGCGAGCCTGATGTGTTACTGTACTTATTCCCACCTTAGTGCGAGCCTGATGTGTTACTGTACTTATTCCCACCTTAGTGCGAGCCTGATGTGTTACTGTACTTATTCCCACCTTAGTGCGAGCCTGATGTGTTACTGTACTTATTCCAACCTTAGTGCGAGCTTGATATGTTACAGTACTTATTCCCACCTAAGTGCGAGACTGATGTGTAACTGTACTTATTCCCACCTTAGTGCGAGCCTGATGTCTTACTGTACTTATTCCCACCTTAGTGCGAGACTGATGTGTTACTGTACTTATTCCCACCTTAGTGCGAGCCTGATGTGTTACAGTACTTATTCCACCTTAGTGCGAGCCTGATCTCTTACTGTACTTATTCCCACCTTAGTGCGAGACTGATGTGTTACTGTACTTATTCCCACCGTAGTGCGAGCCTGATGTGTTACTGTACTTATTCCCACCTTGGTGCGATCCTGATGTGTTATTACACTTATCCCCACCTTAGTGCGAGCCTGATGTGTTACTGTACTTATTCCCACCTTAGTGCGAGCCTGATGTGTTACTGTACTTATTCCCCCTTAGTGCGAGCCTGATGTGTTATACACTTATTTTACTATGAGAGGCTTACATCATAAACAAAATAATCAAAACTAAACCTTCCAAGGGCCGGCATGTGCTCAAACTAGAGTGCCTTAATGACCGTGTGTCTCGACCTAAATTAAGGCCACTCTCACACGATACAACCACGGAGGTTGTAGAGTGAGGAGGAGGGAGGGGGCGAAGTCCCTGGCATCTCCTCACATAGGCACCGAACCACCTAAACCACGGCCGTGCAGATTAGCATGATCTTGCTATCTTTAACTCTTTTTGGCACCGCGTCTTACTAACCGTTCGGGTTATAATACGCTTATGTATTATTTACGCTAATGAACTAGGAATGGGAAAGGTTGCACCCGCATTTGCACGTGGAGGGAAAGTAGAAAACCATTTCTAATAAAACTCAGTACACCCGACCGAGATTCGAACCTCAGTCTCCCCGTCATCAGAAATCTGATCTATGACTTGAGTAGTGCGTTAGCCAATTGCGTCACCGAGACGGGTATCTATCACTCTGCACTCTTTTTAGAGAGTTAACACTCCATACGAGGCTGGCTATTCTCTATGTACACTTCAACTAAACCGAATATTACAACAGATTGAAAGAAGAAACAGATCCGCGAGTCCAGCCGGATTAGGAATTGGGAAGGCTGTATCCACATTAGCGTGGAAGAGGAGTAAGGAGATGTTCCAGCGTTTACATGGAGGGAGAGTGGGAAACCATTTAGTTAGAACTACCAACAGTACGCCTCAGCAGGTATTCAAATACCCCAACCTCACCCAACGTAGATTCGAACCCTGATATCTTTTGCCGGATCTTCATGCCCTCTAGTTGTCAAACCCAAGTGAAGAATATGATGTTTCAAACTGGGCGCACCCGTTCGGTCTCTATAATATGTTGCTAGAATATAATGTTGGCAATATATAACTTTGCCGTAGTAAATAGTCAAGAGCACATACGGTTAAGTGTTAAGCTATATTGCTTACACCCATGTTGTTAATGTAGCTTTAGCACGTATAATATATGAACAGAAAGGAGGAATAAATAAGCTATTGTTATTATTTCACTGCTTAAATTTGGTTAATAATAATTAACCATTATTCTTTTTTAGACTCCTTATTGCCTGTATTTCATCTGAATGTTGTTAAAGGTCATTCAAGTATTAACCACTTATTAATAGCATTTTTTAGTGAATAAATATTCCCTGTTGTCTTCATCAACTCTTCATCAATTTTCATCTTCATTTTTTTTATCTTCAACTTACTTTCTTTTTATTATATCTATCCTTTTTCATAGTTCTTGATTTAAGATTTTCAATATATCTGTTTGGTATTGAGCGCTCCTTTGAGAATATTAATTCTGATGAAAACATCGTTCCAAAAATATACTCAAAAGTGTGAAATTCTGAAGGGTATTGCAACATTCTGATGAATTGACCTTTGTGTGAGGAGAGGGAAAGGGTAAACGTGTTTTGACCCGTTCATATGGGGTGTATGCACTACTTGAGTTATAGGCCTACATTATACTATAGCTTTATACACGTTATTAAAATATAAATTACCAGCTTCATTATCATTTTTCCTATTTATTTGAGGAATTAACATGCACTTTCTGAACCAACTGATTATATCAGCACGAAAGAATTTCTATGAGCGAGAGAGAAAGTAATTTTGCCGGTAATTTTCCCTTCCAGAGTTATATTACCAGCCACAATCGACATAGGACCGACGGTCTTACTTCCTCTCCGAAGAAAGATATGCTGCGGATTTTTATCGCTCAAGAAAAATGCGTTGACCTCGGCTGGGTTTGAGCCCATGAGCGTTATGTCTTGAGGCGAGCACTTTACCCCAAGGTCAACCAATCTGCTATCAAAATACATAATGATATAAAGAAATCTAACGATTCCCTAGACCAGTTATTGATGAAATTGAGTGAACTTCCAAACACCCTTAGGGGCTTTCCTTTTGTTTATCTATTTAGTTATTAATCATTAAGTCCAGCCTATGAATAATTATCTTGTCTTTGTGTGGTTATAATGATTACCTTAGAGTTATAATTATTGATGAGCGCAATGGCTTTGAATTTAAAATACTGTTCTTCAATTGTTTGGTTTTTAAATTAGTTAACATGGCACAAATTTTAATAGATATTTCACATTTGGTAAATATAAAATGCGTCTATAAATTTAATGTAAGTTTATAGGGTTTTAATTTATTTAGTAATATAAATTGTGTACATTTAACAAAATCAACATCTTTTTAATATCAATAAGTTGTATCAATTCCAACTAAATTTTTTTTATATATATTTTGCAACCAAAACAGAGTTAGTGATTATTATCAACAATATATATACATATATTATTTTTATTTTACAAATAATATATTTAATTACTGAAATAAATGTATGTAGGGTTCATTGTGCTGATCACATGACACCCTATCTCCACGAAAGTTAGCCTTAAATCTCTTCGCTAACAAACGGCGACCGCTCGGTCGGTAAAGCTCGATTGCAGGCTGTTTGTATGTAATTAAATATGTTGACTATTAACTTAAATCAGTCAAATAAATGTAACATCCAGGTTGTTTTATTCAAGAGATTAGGCCTATTATGTGAACTTTTATGACAAAATAATTAAAATAAATAATGTAATTATCTAAAGGTTATTTAACAGATGTGTTTTAAGGTTGTGCAATTATTTTGCTCATAACATTTGTTTGTATCACACATTGAATACTATAGTAAAAAGTTTCGAGAACTATGTAGACTAATTTTAAGGTGTTGTGGAAGAGAATGCGAGAATAGGCCATTGTTTTAGGAGTTTTTATAACAAAACTTTTTTGGCGCAAATAAATAAAGCATTGCTCCAGTAGAAACGTAGAATTTAATTTTCTTCCCATGGGGTATCAACAATTGTTGAATATCTATAAAGGATGTGCTGTAATTTTATAACAACTTTTTCTCTTCATTTAAAAGCTTGTTATCTAATGTCACTATGCTCATGACAGATATTCAACAGCTGGTGATATCCCCATGTGAAAAAAATTAAACTGTGTTTCTACTGGAGAAATATTTGATTAATTTTGACCAAAAAAAATATTGCTAAAAAAACTGAAACAACTGTGGCCATTTCTCGCGTCCCTTTCCATCCCACGTTTGGGCACCAGATTGTCTGTGTTGGTGGCTTGTATCGTCAACCACACAACACAGCTCAGATCTGTAAGCATTGTCAGTCTCTGAGTGTGTCACTGCTGTTAATACTCCTCACTGGGGTAGAGGATGTACCCTTGCAGTGTGTCACTGCTGTTAAGACTCCTCACTGGGGTAAAGGATGTACCTTGCAGTGTGTCACTGCTGTTAATACTCCTCACTGGGTAGAGGATGTACCCTTTGCAGTGTGTCACTGCTGTTAATACTCCTAACTGGGTAGAGGATGTACCCTTGCAGTGTGTCACTGCTGTTAAGACTCCTACTGGGGTAGGGGATGTACCCTTGCAGTGTGTCACTGCTGTTAAGACTCCTAACAGGGGTAGAGGATGTACCCTTGCAGTGTGTCACTGCTGTTAAGACTCCTCACTGGGGTAAAGGATGTACACTTGCAGTGTGTCACTGCTGTTAAGACTCCTCACTGGGGTAAGGATGTACACTTGCAGTGTGTCACTGCTGTTAAGACTCCTCACTAGGGTAGAGGATGTACCCTTGCAGTGTGTCACTGCTGTTAAGACTCCTCACTGGGTAGAGGATGTACACTTGCAGTGTGTCACTGCTGTTAAGACTCCTCACTGGGTAGAGGATTTACCCTTGCAGTGTGTCACTGCTGTTAATACTCCTCACTGGGTAGAGGATGTACCCTTGCAGTGTGTCACTGCTGTTAATACTCCTCACTGGGGTAGAGGATGTACCCTTGCAGTGTGTCACTGCTGTTAATACTCCTCACTGGGGTAAAGGATGTACACTTGCAGTGTGTCACTGCTGTTAAGACTCCTCACTGGGTAAAGGATGTACACATGCAGTGTGTCACTGCTGTTAATACGCCTCACTAGGGGTAAAGGATGTACACTTGCAGTGTGTCACTGCTGTTAAGACTCCTAACTGGGGTAGAGGATGTACCCTTGCAGTGTGTCACTGCTGTTAATACTCCTCACTGGGGTAAAGGATGTACCCTTGCAGTGTGTCACTGCTGTTAATACTCCTCACTGGGGCAGAGGATGTACTCTTGCAGTGTGTCACTGCTGTTAAGACTCCTCACTGGGGTAGAGGATGTACCCTTGCAGTGTGTCACTGCTGTTAATACTCCTCACTGGGGTAAAGGATGTACCCTTGCAGTGTGTCACTGCTGTTAAGACTCCTCACTAGGGTAGAGGATGTACCCTTGCAGTGTGTCACTGCTGTTAAGACTCCTCACTGGGTAGAGGACGTACCCTTGCAGTGTGTCACTGCTGTTAAGACCCTCACTGGGGTAGAGGATGTACCCTTGCAGTGTGTCACTGCTGTTAAGACTCCTCACTAGGGTAGAGGATGTACCCTTGCAGTGTGTCACTGCTGTTAAAACTCCTCACTGGGGTAAAGGATGTACACTTGCAGTGTGTCACTGCTGTTAAGACTCCTCACTAGGGTAGAGGATGTACACTTGCAGTGTGTCACTGCTGTTAAGACTCCTCACTAGGGTAGAGGATTTACCCTTGCAGTGTGTCACTGCTGTTAATACTCCTCACTGGGGTAGAGGATGTACCCTTGCAGTGTGTCACTGCTGTTAATACTCCTCACTGGGGTAGAGGATGTACCCTTGCAGTGTGTCACTGCTGTTAAGACTCCTCACTGGGTAGAGGATGTACCCTTGCAGTGTGTCACTGCTGTTAAGACTCCTCACTGTGGTAGAGGATGTACCCTGCAGTGTGTCACTGCTGTTAAGACTCCTCACTAGGGTAGAGGATGTACCCTTGCAGTGTGTCACTGCTGTTAAGACTCCTCACTGGGTAAAGGATGTACCCTTGCAGTGTGTCACTGCTGTTAAGACCCTCACTGGGGTAGAGGATGTACCCTTGCAGTGTGTCACTGCTGTTAAGACTCCTCACTAGGGTAGAGGATGTACCCTTGCAGTGTGTCACTGCTGTTAAGACTCCTCACTAGGGTAGAGGATGTACCCTTGCAGTGTGTAACTGCTGTTAATACTCCTCACTGGGTAAAGGATGTACACTTGCAGTGTGTACACTTGCGTGTGTCACTGCTGTTAAGACTCCTCACTAGGGTAGAGGATGTACCCTTGCAGTGTGTCACTGTTGTTAAGACTCCTCACTGGGGTAGAGGATGTACCCTTGCAGTGTGTCACTGCTGTTAAGACCCTCACTGGGGTAGAGGATGTACCCTTGCAGTGTGTCACTGCTATTAAGACTCCTCCTGGGTAGAGGATGTACCTTGCAGTGTGTCATCTGTTAATCTCCTCACTAGGGTAGAGGATGTACCCTTGCAGTGTGTCACTGCTGTTAATACTCCTCACTGGGGTAAAGGATTACACTTGCAGTGTGTCACTGTGTAAAGACTCCTCACTAGGTAGAGGATGTACCTTGCAGTGTGTCACTGCTGTTAATACTCCTCACTGGGGTAGAGGATGTACCCTTGAAGTGTGGCACTGCTGTTAAGACCCCTCACTGGGGTAGAGGATGTACCCTTGCAGTGTGTCACTGCTGTTAAGACTCCTCACTGGGGTAGAGGATGTACCCTTGCAGTGTGTCACTGCTGTTAAGACTCCTCACTGGGGTAGAGGATGTACCCTTGCAGTGTGTCACTGCTGTTAAGACTCCTCACTGGGGTAGAGGATGTACCCTTGCAGTGTGTCACTGCTGTTAAGACTCCTCACTAGGGTAGAGGATGTACCCTTGCAGTGTGTCACTGCTGTTAAGACTCCTCACTGGGGTAGAGGATGTACCCTTGCAGTGTGTCACTGCTGTTAAGACTCCTCACTAGGGTAGAGGATGTACCCTTGCAGTTGTGTCACTGCTGTTAAGACTCCTCACTGGGGTAGAGGATGTACCCTTGCAGTGTGTCACTTCTGTTAAGACTCCTCACTGGGGTAGAGGATGTACCCTTGCAGTGTGTCACTGCTGTTAAGACTCCTCACTGGGGTAGAAGATGTACCCTTGCAGTGTGTCACTGCTGTTAAGACTCCTCACTGGGGTAGAGGATGTACCCTTGCAGTGTGTCACTGCTGTTAAGACTCCTCACTAGGGTAGAGGATGTACCCTTGCAGTGTGTCACTGCTGTTAAGACTCCTCACTGGGGTAGAGGATGTACCCTTGCAGTGTGTCACTGCTGTTAAGACTCCTCACTGGGGTAGAGGATGTACCCTTGCAGTGTGTCACTGCTGTTAAGACTCCTCACTGGGGTAGAGGATGTACCCTTGCAGTGTGTCACTGCTGTTAAGACTCCTCACTGGGGTAGAGGATGTACCCTTGCAGTGTGTCACTGCTGTTAAGACTCCTCACTAGGGTAGAGGATGTACCCTTGCAGTGTGTCACTGCTGTTAAGACCCCTCACTGGGGTAGAGGATGTACCCTTGCAGTGTGTCACTGCTGTTAAGACTCCTCACTAGGGTAGAGGATGTACCCTTGCAGTGTGTCACTGCTGTTAAGACTCCTCACTGGGGTAGAGGATGTACCCTTGCAGTGTGTCACTGCTGTTAAGACTCCTCACTGGGGTAGAGGATGTATCCTTGCAGTGTGTCACTGCTGTTAAGACTCCTCACTGGGGTAGAGGATGTATCCTTGCAGTGTGTCACTGCTGTTAAGACTCCTCACTGGGGTAGAGGATGTATCCTTGCAGTGTGTCACGGCTGTTAATACTCCTCACTGGGGTAGAGGATGTACCCTTGGAGTGTGTCACTGCTGTTAATACTCCTCACTGGGGTAGAGGATGTACCCTTGCAGTGTGTCACTGCTGTTAAGACCCCTCACTGGGGTAGAGGATGTACCCTTGCAGTGTGTCACTGCTGTTAAGACTCCTCACTGGGGTAGAGGATGTACCCTTGCAGTGTGTCACTGCTGTTAAGACTCCTCACTGGGGTAGAGGATGTACACTTGCAGTGTGTCACTGCTGTTAAGACCCCTCACTGGGGTAGAGGATGTACCCTTGCAGTGTGTCACTGCTGTTAATACTCCTCACTAGGGTAGAGGATGTACCCTTGCAGTGTGTCACTGCTGTTAAGACTCCTCACTGGGGTAGAGGATGTACCCCTTTCAGTGTGTCACTGCTGTTAAGACCCCTCACTGGGGTAGAGGATGTACCCTTGCAGTGTGTCACTGCTGTTAAGACTCCTCACTGGGGTAGAGGATGTACCCTTGCAGTGTGTCACTGCTGTTAAGACTCCTCACTAGGGTAGAGGGTGTACCCTTGCAGTGTGTCACTGCTGTTAAGACTCCTCACTGGGGTAGAGGATGTACCCTTGCAGTGTGTCACTGCTGTTAAGACCCTTTCTGCCTGTTAAACATGGATCACCTTTGGTATAAAACGAGAGTAATCTATCTGTTAATTCAATTTGCTGCAGAGGACGATGGTGGAAACATTGCAAGGGGAGACTTGTATGAGGAGAACAGAAGATAAAGAGGGTTGCGTGTCGGAACGGGAGGCAATAAAACACATCTACCAGATGAATTTCAGTTCTATATTGAAAGAGAATGGTGTCAAGTCGATTAGTATGCAAATAAAAATAAAAGCTATCTGGTTGGCGAGGAAAATCTGGTGTTCCCCCTTTATTCTTCTTCCCGCTACTCGAGCGCGTGTTCTGCTGATTGGCCCTTGTGAAGGATGGGTTTTAAATTGCTTTCATGAGGTTAGTATCCCTGGCAGGGGGTTAAATGTAATTTCCTGTTGAAACTGTTAGATCGGAGAGGAGAGGAATGTATTATTTGAAGTAGGTAGTTAAAGGAAGGAATTAGTTATAATATTGAATGAGGGACGGTTTGGGATCAGACCGCAAACTGCCTTTTCGAGAACTTCTTTCATTAAATTATCTTGAAAAGGTTCGTTATTACTCTCTTGACATTTGCTGGTATTTAATTAAATTCCGTGTTAGAGCAATAATTGACTGTAGAAGTATTATTTATATTATTGAGGCAATGATGGAGAGAGGTAAAGTGCGTTCTTCAGATTATTTAAGTTCTTGTTCGCGTTTTTTTAATAGCACTGCATATTAATACCCGTCCGTTTTATACGCTTGTGTACTAATCGCGCTTTTGGTTTTATGAACTAAGAAGGTTATATTTATAGGAATTATACACGCATTTGTGTGGAGCGAGAGTTGAAAACCATTCAGGGAAAGCCACCCCAGTGCACCCGACCGAGATTCGAACCTCGATCTCCCCGTCATCGGCAGTCTTGTCTACTGAGAGAGCAGCGCCTTAAGCTACGCGGCCACCGAAGAGGGTTTATTCACGTCTTCAATGTTAGGAATGATTTGGTTCTAAATGTATAAAAATATAATAATTTGGTAAGTGCAAATTGTATTAATACATTTAGGGTGTCAGGGGTAGACCTATAGATGGAAAATTAAAATTAAAAATTGAAATTCATCATTTGGAAAATAAGGCCAAGTTCTGATGTAATGTTTTACAATGTATTTGTTTGTTAGTTTGTTTGTTTGTTTGCTCTTAGTGTTTGTCTCTCAGTGCATAGTGACTAATGACTACAGGTCTACTTACCATTTGACGGGCTGTGTTGTGATCGTGGATCGTGGACCACGGACAATATCTCCTAGTAGGCCACTCGTGGTTGTTTGGAAATACAACACGAACAAACCGACGCTGCTGTGGATATATAAGACTAAACGAAACAGGAAAAACTGTAGAACTACGAGAGCCCGGTTCGACATCACGTGATATGTGATTTTGTTCCAATTTGACATTTAGATTTAATAGGACTATACCATACATTTTTTTGTTTGTTTTCACCTTAACCCTTCAATAATTAATATTTGCATACTGATGAATAATTTTTCAAGAGCTTGAAATATTTTACTAATTGGATAGTTGAGTCATTTCTCAAGGAGAGAGCGTGTTCTTAGTTTCACAACTCAAAACGTTTAAAAATAATAAATCTCTCGGGTATTTGTTGTGACGGGGAAATTGGGTTTAAATGATCAAGATTAGGACCTAAGGGGTGATTACCCTCACCACTTTCACGCCATACCAACCTACTTCGGTTCTCTCTTTACCCCAGCGAGATCCACTATTCAATCAGAAAATCTGCATTTAGCTACGATAGCTGATATTAGACCGAACCGGTTGTTTAACGTGGAGAGAGATACAGGTATTAGACCGGACCGGTTGTTTAACGTGGAGAGAGATACAGGTATTAGACCGAACCGGTTGTTTAACGTGGAGAGAGATACAGGTATTAGACCGGACCGGTTGTTTAACGTGGAGAGAGATACAGGTATTAGACCGGACCGGTTGTTTAACGTGGAGAGAGATACAGGTGTTAGACCGGACCGGTTGTTTAACGTGGAGAGAGATACAGGTATTAGACCGGACCGGTTGTTTAACGTGGAGAGAGATACAGGTGTTAGACCGGACCGGTTGTTTAACGTTGAGAGAGATACAGGTATTAGACCGGACCGGTTGTTTAACGTGGATAGAGATACAGGTATTAGACCGGAGCGGTTGTTTAACGTGGAGAGAGATACAGATATTAGACCGGACCGGTTGTTTAACGTGGAGAGAGATACAGGTATTAGACCGGAGCGGTTGTTTAACGTGGATAGAGATACAGGTATTAGACCGGAGCGGTTGTTTAACGTGGAGAGAGATACAGGTATTAGACCGGAGCGGTTGTTTAACGTGGAGAGAGATACAGATAATAGACCGGACCGGTTGTTTAACGTGAATAGAGATACAGGTATTAGACTGGACCAGTTGTTTAACGTGAATAAAGATGCAGGTATTAGACCGGAGCGGTTGTTTAACGTGGAGAGAGATACAGGTATAAGACCGGACCGGTTGTTTAACGTGAATAGAGATACAGGTATTAGACCGGACCGGTTGTTTAACGTGGATAGAGATACAGGTATTAGACAGGAGTGGTTGTTTAACGTGGAGAGAGATACAGGTATTAGACCGGAGCGGTTGTTTAACGTGGAAAAAGATACAGGTATTAGACCGGACCGGTTGTTTAACGTGAATAGAGATACAGGTATTAGACCGGACCGGTTGTTTAACGTGGAGAAAGATACAGGTGTTAGACCGGACCGGTTGTTTAACGTGAAGAGAGATACAGGTATTAGACCGGAGCGGTTGTTTAACGTGGAGAGAGATACAGATATAAGAAGAGACTGGTTGTTTAACGTGGAGAGAGATACAGGTATTAGACCGGACTGTTGTTTAACGTGGAGAGGGATAAAGGTGTTAGACCGGACTGGTTGTTTAACGTGGAGAGAGATACAGGTATTAGACCGGACTGGTTGTTTAACGTGGAGAAAGATACAGGTATTAGACCGGAGCGGTTGTTTAACGTGGAGAGAGATATAGGTGTTAGACCGGACTGGTTGTTTAAAGTGGAGAGAGATACAGGTGTTAGACCAGACCGGTTGTTTAAAGTGGAGAGAGATACACGTGTTAGACCGGACTTGTTGTTTAACGTAGAGAGAGATACAGGTATTAGACCGGACTGGTTGTTTAACGTGGAGAAAGATACAGGTGTTAGACTAGACTGGTTGTTTAACGTGGAGAGAGATACAGGTATTAGACCGGATCGGTTGTTTAACGTGGAGAAAGATACAGGTGTTAGACTGGACCGGTTGTTTAACGTGGAGAGAGATACAGGTATTAGACCGGACTGGTTGTTTAACGTGGAGAGAGATACAGGTATTAGACCGGACCGGTTGTTTATCGTGGAGAGAGATACAGGTTTTAGACCGGACTGTTGTTTAACGTGGAGAGAGATAAAGGTGTTAGACCGGACCGGTTGTTTAACGTGGAGAGAGATACAGGTATTAGACTGGAATGTTGTTTAACGTTGATAGTGATACAGGTATTAGACCGGACTGTTGTTTAACTGTAACGTTACGTGGTATAATGTTACAACTGGACCCCGCCCCATACTGACGTGATTAGAGATTTTTAATATTACGTGGTATAATGTTACAACTGGACAAAAAAACATACTACCCGCTCCAATAAATTCAACTCAATTAGGATCCCTACAATAGTATTTTTCTCTGTTGTAGTTCTTGTAGGCTAAGAAGACAATGCTGGACAATATATTTATTACTCAATCCAATTCTAAGTATTAATTTGTTCGTGTACTTACAATACTAATCTGCTCACAATAGAATCCTGCAGGGCTGGCCGGCACCTGGAATCCTAGATTGGCGAGTGGGTCAAGGTAGATCCAGTGGGTCAACAAAGCGACTCGGCACTCCGACTGTACTAGCGTGAAATGAACCGAGAACTATCAACATCAACTAGAAGACAATTATGTATCCGACCTCTGACGGAGACTAGAGGAACCTCCTTCAAAACATCAGGTGATTGGAGATATTCACAGATATTCCGATGGAGCAAGCGGAATCAACAATGGTGTACGTGACTGTTTGAAGGCATCGTTGACTTCATCATATGCGTGTTTGGTGAATTCCCACCCCTTTCCATAACAACGAAATCCCTATATAATGGCTGTGCAAGCTTGCCATAATCGACTATCCTACGATCAACGATCGACGACAGACCATTATCATGGATCTGGACAATGGCTGGAGAAAACTTGTAAAAATGTATCAAAATCGTCGCTTAGACGTGTGGAGTTATGAACTCTAACTTATTTATAAACTTTAAACTTTTTACATAAAATATTCAGTCTCAAAATCTAACGTATTAATATTTTGATCGCCAAAAAATGTCTAAATATTCTATCTTAGATAGGTCGCCGCTCGGGCGCTGTAACTTATGCTTATATTTTTATTCTCGTAAATATCCTCAGTTATGTGCTGATTAGAAGTTTGACTTGTTAATATTATATTGTTTGGAATTGTAGAGTAATTTTTTTATCGAAGTAACTTTTCATATTTAAAATTATGGTTTGATTTAACGTAACTTGAAGTAACATTTATTGGAATTTAAATTAGGATGACTTTAATCTTTTGTAACGTAAGTTCTGTTTGAACAGCTAAAGTTTTGTTAATTGATGGAACTGTTAGTTCCATATTATAAGTCAGATCTGATAGTCCCGTGGGAGTTTGGCTTATGTCTGGTAGTCAAACCCTCGCGTTGTGAAAACTCTGTTGTATAGTCGTCAAATTTAAATCTTTATATTTTGATATCGTTTTCTGTGAATTACGAAACCTTTGGAACCATATCAAGGTGCCCATTAGGCCCTTATATTTTTGTACCACATTTAAAAATATACGCTTTGTTATTGTCTCTTATAGACTGGACTATCAATATTATGATGGATTTCATGTTTCCTTTTGTTTAAACACTTGCGCTACTTTAATGATATAAAGTTGTTGGCTTCGGCAATAATTTCCAACTATACTTATAATGAGATATATAATGAGACCAATTTTTGTTATCTGCGCTATTGTCATTTGATTGAATAAACTGCTCATTTTGTTGAATCTATATAATTTTTATAATTTCCATTTTTTGAATGTTAAGTTCATCCTCTCCCTTTTATCCCTTTTGTTGGCCGGGGGGTACAGGACTCAGAAAGGGTGCAACATAACGTGGAGAAAGATACAGGTATTAGACCGGACCGGTTGTTTAACGTGGAGTGAGATATAATTATTAGACCGGACCGGTTGTTTAACGTGGAGAGAGATATACAGGTGTTAGACCGGACCGGTTGTTTAACGTGGAGAGAGATTCAGGTGTTAGACCGGACTGGTTGTTTAACGTGGAGAGAGATACAGGTGTTAGACCGGACTGGTTGTTTAACGTGGAGAGAGATATACAGGTATTAGACCGGACTGGTGGTTTAACGTGGAGTGAGATATAATTATTAGACCGGACCGGTTGTTTAACGTGGAGAGAGATATACAGGTGTTAGACCGGACCGGTTGTTTAACGTGGAGAGAGATATACAGGTATTAGACCGAACCTGTTGTTTAACGTGGAGAAAGATACAGGTGTTAGACCGGACTGGTTGTTTAACGTGGAGAGAGATATACAGGTATTAGACCGGACCGGTTGTTTAACGTGGAGAGAGATACAGGTATTAGACCGGACCGGTTGTTTAACGTGGAGTGAGATATAATTATTAGACCGGACCGGTTGTTTAACGTGGAGAGAGATATACAGGTATTAGACCGGACTGGTGGTTTAACGTGGAGTGAGATATAATTATTAGACCAGACCGGTTGTTTAACGTGGAGAGAGATATACAGGTATTAGACCGGAATGGTGGTTTAACGTGGAGTGAGATATAATTATTAGACCGGACCGGTTGTTTAACGTGGAGAGAGATATACAGGTATTAGACCGGACCGGTTGTTTAACGTGGAGTGAGATATAATTATTAGACCGGACCGGTTGTTTAACGTGGAGAGAGATACGGGTGTTAGACCGGATCGGTTGTTTAACGTAGAGAGAGATACAGGTATTAGACCGGACCGGTTGTTTAACGTGGAGTGAGATATAATTATTAGACCGGACCGGTTGTTTAACGTGGAGAGAGATATACAGGTATTAGACCGGCTGGTGGTTTAACGTGGAGTGAGATATAATTATTAGACCGGACCGGTTGTTTAACGTGGAGAGATATAGAGGTATTAGACCGGACCGGTTGTTTAACGTGGAGTGAGATATAATTATTAGACCGGACCGGTTGTTTAACGTGGAGAGAGATATACAGGTATTAGACCGGATTGGTGGTTTAACGTGGAGAAAGTTACAGGTATTAGACCGGACTGGTGGTTTAACGTGGAGAAAGATACAGGTATTAGACCGGACCGGTTGTTTAACGTGGAGTGAGATATACAGGTATTAGACTGGACTGGTGGTTTAACGTGGAGAAAGTTACAGGTATTAGACCGGACTGGTGGTTTAACGTGGAGAGAGATACAGGTATTAGACCGGACCGGTTGTTTAACGTGGAGTGAGATATAATTATTAGACCGGACCGGTTGTTTAACGTGGAGAGAGATATAGGTATTAGACCGGACCAGTTGTTTAACGTGGAGAAAGTTACAGGTGTTAGACCGGACCGGTTGTTTAACGTGGAGAGAGATACAGGTATTAGACCGGACTGGTTGTTTAACGTGGAGAGAGATATAGGTATTAGACCGGACCGGTTGTTTAACGTGGAGAAAGTTACAGGTATTAGACCGGACTGGTGGTTTAACGTGGAGAGAGATACAGGTGTTAGACCGGACCGGTTGTTTAACGTGGAGAGAGATACAGGTGTCAGACCGGACCGGTTGTTTAACGTGAATAGAGATACAGGTATTAGACCGGACCGGTTGTTTAACGTGGAGTGAGATATAGGTATTAGACCGGACCGGTTGTTTATCGTAGAGAGAGAGTAGTAAGTGCCTATCTTTATCCAGTTTTACGTCACTGTTATTAAAATAATATTGACTGCGTCTGTGAGTGACGCCAGGCTTTAGTGACGTCAGTGAGTGAGGTCAGCCTGTGTGTGTGTATGGTGACGTTCCGTATTTGGACGTCACATTAGATTTGGGTCGCTAATTATTCAAAATATGGTGACGTTTTATTGGGTCATCCCTGCCATGTTTTATTGAGTAAGGTCAGCCCTGACGTCAGCCTGTTGGACGTGTCGGTAGGTATGCTATAGTATTGTGACGTCATCCTGATTGTTGTATTGACTGCAGGTCGCTAATTATTCAAAATATGGTGACGTTTTATTGTGTCAGCCCTGCCATGTTTTATTGAGTAAGGTCAGCCCTGACGTCAGCCTGTTGGACGTGTAGGTAGGTATGCTATAGTATTGTGACGTCATCCTGATTGTTGTATTGACTGTTGGTCAGCCTGTGACTATGACGTTTCAAATAGTGTGGTCGCGTCTGACGTCGGTTCTGGACGCCCCGTAGCTGCGGATTTTTTTACGTCACTTATAATATGATTGACGCAAGTTTTTTTTTAAAAAAAGTGTAAATGAATTGTAATTTGTTTTAAATTTTTTAGTTATTTATATATCAAATAATTGATATATTTTAACGCACTTACTACAAATATTTAAATGAAGGGTAATATTACTATAAATGAAAAAATAAATACAAGTTTTTTTTCAAATTTAATTATAATAAAAAAAATACATATTTCACAATTTATTATTGTTATCCATAAAAATACAAAGATCGTCATAGAGTGACAGATAGTCAAAATATGGGATAGGATCGGGCGGGTCTACAAACGATTTGGAGGTGAGCGTATTGTCTATGAACGTCGATACATTTGGGTGGTTTAGATATTTTACATGTCGTGTGATATATTTTTCAAGATTGTACAGAGTTTTTATTTCGTCCGTAGACAGGTAGATCTGAATGTTTTTTTTATCACTCAGACACAATTTCCACACGCCGAAAAGTTTTTTCACCACAATGATAAAGTCGTCCATGGTGGACTCGAAGTTTACACACGTTGCACACACTTGGACCAAAACGGCATTTCTTTGACGAGAAAGTTCCATTGGGGGACGGTGAGTATTAGACGATTAGAACTCGATGAAAACATCACGTGAGCGTAAAAGTTGCGGTCAGGGAAGAGACCCCACCGCCACGTGTTTGTTCTGTTTGTCGTTTAGGTAGAAAGTCTTGGTTAGCAACGAGGGTGATTCATCCTGCACCATATTACAGCTGCACATCTTCATCGCTGTCTGCGTCTAGACTGATGACCTGTAATCAACAGTCGTCACAATTAAAGCTAGTATTGTGGTCGTCGTCGTCGTCGGTGATTGGACAAAATTTATACAATTTCTCGGCGCTGTGAAATCTGACGAATCGTGCCAAAGCGTTTGCATTTTTTAACGCGCACGAGGTGATGTCGTGACAAGGGGCGGTACACCCCCAACAATTTGAGTTGATCAAATCAACAAAGGGACATTTATAGTCCTCACGTAGTGGGATGAATGTCCGGCCGGTGAGACGGGACAAGAAATTCCCTTTTTGTTTATTATATGCGTAAGGCACGAAGGCTTTATCTAAATTTTGTTTTAGAATTGCATCCAATTTGGAGTAACACAAGCCGGTGGTTTTATTGAATTGATAACACGACGATTGTTTCTCGTCGATGAAAACTATGGCTAGCTCGGTGATCACCCACTCCTTTTTCGAGTTTACGATAAATGAAAAATCAAAGATGGCCGACATGATAATGTTCATATGTCAGATAATTGAATACAAATGATTATATAAAATTATAGTATACCTTTTATATCTAATGCTGGAACACACGTCTGGGCACCCCTGCTAGTACATCTTGGACAGCGGCCAAAGCGACGTTTGAACAGCGTGACGGCCAGCCGGTCGTTCTTACACAAGTTGGCGGTTGAGAACAGGTCTGTGAATCTCCTCAGGCTCAAGCTGGCGTTCTTGGCAACGGAAAACAGACAGCAATAGTGGCCGCACACACCGGAGGCTATGCCTTGGAGTCGTTTGCGGTTGTACCTCCATCGTGTCGAGTGTTTTTTCAAGAGTCTAGTCATCGCTAAGCTCGGTCGTCTGCCGTATGTATCAAAATACTCCCCAAATTTGGAAAAATATAGAACCACCCAATGGGAGCCGGGTTTAGTGTGAGGCTCTAAATTGACCACAAATAAGGCGGGACGAGTGAAATTTTGAGGTAATTGGTCCGAAGGAAATGTCCCTTTATAGATTGAAAATTTTGCCCCGCAGCAGTGTGTCTATTTGATGAGAATTCATGGTGTTAATAATTAATTTTCACCTCACGATTAGAATCTATAGACACCGTCCCCTCGTACTCAGAGTAAAACAAACAGGTTATGGCGGTGTCAAGGTCTGTCTTGAACTGTAACTCAAATCTCACGTTCCCTCTGTCTGAAGGCTGGTGTGCGAGTCCTGTCCTGAACTGTCGGGAGTCAAGTCGAAGGCCAACATAAAGTAACCTTTATTGAACATGTCTCGCGTGATTAAATGGCCGTTGTTCTGATGGTGTATGCCCAATTCCGAAAACAATGTGTCATAGGCGAGGGTGGACGTGCCGACGTTGTCAAAATTTATCAAAATGGGCAAATGTTTTTGGATTCCATTTACATACAGGACGAAACGATCGAGGTTTCTGTGAATCAGTTGAAACGGATTCGTGTTCAAACTGCCCACAAACGCATCGTTTGACACCATTGTGAATAAAACAATTTTAGGGATCACCCCTTGAATAACATTGTTTAGACTCACAGACTTGGATCCTTTGGGTACGGTCACAGACTTGACGTCCACCCGATTGAGGTGGTATTGGGCCGGCTTTCGTAACAGTGTCTTTTCTATAGCGAGTGAAATAGTCGGCGACACTTCCACGTGTTTCACAAAGAGGGTGGCGTCTAAAATTCGCAACCGTACGTCGGTGTTTAAATTGTCCGCGTCTGTGAGCAGATAAAACTCTCTTTTGTTGCGAATTAATTTAACGCGCAACGATACATTTTTCAACAGCAAATGTGAAATATTAAAAATGTCGGCGTGTAAACGTCCCACCAAGTCGACCGGATGTTTTAACAAGTCTAATCTCGTGGCGAAGCCTTTGTTCTCTGTGGATGCGGCGAGTTCACCGTTAGCGGCAGGGGTATCCAAAAACCACATACCATTCACCAGGTGGGTGTCGGAGGCGTCTCTACCGTAATTAGTTAAAGTCTATAAATAAGCCCTGTAGGCATAGTTGTCGGTCGAGGTTGTAATAGGTGTTTCGTTGAGAGAGATATTGATTTGACTGAATAACGAATTTAACAAGTTGTTGACGCAGCCGATTTTATTGTCGCCTGCGACCGGTGTCCCGTCCCCCCTCACCAGCTGAATACGAAGATATAATTTAATCGAAGAGAGGTCCCGAAAATACTCGCCGTCCCCGGGGCAAAAAAACTCCAACTGAGCGTCATTGTCCACGGAAGTGATGGGTTTGTATTCGACCACTTTATTATTTTTAATTACCGTTTGAATGCATTTTTCGTCGAAAAGATCGAGTTCTGTTTTTGAACACTCCATAATTAATCGAAAATATCTTTTTTAGCTCTCTTGTTCCCTCTTGGTCTGGCGCCCACCTTCGAATGAAGTCGTTTACGTTTTTTTACCCTTTTTAAGCCACGTCCCTCGAACGCCTGAGTGACGCGCTTTTTAACTATATCACCGACATTTTGACCGGGTTCGCGTGTCGCTATGTCGGCCAAAATATGCGAACCTGTTTGTAACGCTTGTTTTCCCACCGCTTTCGCCCCCCTCATAAACAACGGTTTGACAAATTGAAATAATCCACCCAAAAACGCGCCGAGACCGCGTCCCCGTTGCATTTTATAACTGGCGTGATAGACGGGACCGATGTTTTCTCTCTCTCCCTCCATTGTTAAGACTAAGTCAAATTACTACGTCACGTATCTATTTATCTAGTTTTCTCTCTCTAAAATGTAAAACCGCTACGGTGGGCACGGGACCCGATTGAAAATTCACTCGTTCGCCAAACTTTGTGTATAAGCCTATGCTTATAGAGTCAAAATTACATTTCTCGACGGGAAAATAGAATATAGGAAAGAACACGTGATGCGCGGTGGCGGAGGGGAACTGTATGATTCTAATCCATCTTACATAAGAGTCGCCTAGCAACTGCGGTCCTATAATGTCTGTGTACACAAAGACGGGTTCCGTTTCGATTGAACCAGAGCCGGGAAGTTTACGATTGGGTCGCAAAAACACCCCCTTAATATCCTCGCTCATTAAATCCCTCATGTGTGTATTAACGGCATTAAGTGACTCTAGGTTGGGTAGTCTGTTTCGAATGGTTGTAATTAAGTCTCCGATGCCCACATAGAGACGAACAGGAAATTCTATTTTAAATTTTTTTTTCGCCACCGTAAATGAAATTGTGTTTTTGAAACGTGTAGTTATGGGTGACTTGTCGGCAGTCCATGCACCCTTTTGTTTTTTAATCTCAGCCAACATTGTTTGATCGCGAAGAATGTACCATTGAAATTCGGATATTAAAACCTCTAGATCTCCTTTATCACTTATAGAGCTCTTAATTTTATTATAAAGCTCCTTAAAGGAGGTGAAATCTAGTCGAGGAAACGAAACACGCCCCACTTGGGTCACCACGACGTTTGCCGTCAATTCTTTATCTTTGGATAAAATGTTATCTTCGAGAGTTTCAAAACCCACGGGATAGGATAATTCAGCTAGTCCCACCTCCCACCGGTCGTGTTCTAGCCGTATGGACTGTGCCAATTTTGTAGTATAGTAAGAGAGTGTATTATTCTCGTAATATTCGGCGCTCGAATCCGACGGTAGTGCTACATAAAACTGACTCATATTTGTTTAATGTTAGACGCAGCCACCCAGCTGTTGAAAGAACTGTCGTATCCTTTCCACTTGACCAGATGATGTTGAATGCCCTTAATTCGCTTACTCTGTACTATTTTATCTATTTGAAAAATTGTAGGACGACGCACGCGAACTAGTTCGTAGTTATAAAAATGTCCCTCAATAGGCCGCCCGCGGAGATCCTGTAACGAATAGACCGGTTGGGGAAGTCTAGGAATTATTTTAACTATGCTAAATATTTCTCGTGTAAAATTAGCCTCGTATCCTTTGTCAAAAATCATTTTTTCTTTACTTATGCGCACATGATCGCCCGCCTTGAACAAAATTTTTCCCAATTTAATTTTAGCCCACCGCTTTCGCAGGCGCAATAATATTTTAAGTACGTGAATAGGTTTGACCGAAGCCGGAGGCATTCCTATAGTCGAATGAACACTAGCGTTATAATTTTGAACTAGCTTGTCCAACACATCGACGTAGTTGTGAGTGTTGAATGCGGTGAAATATTTCCACATTTTAGTTTTCAGTGTGCGATTGAAACGCTCCACGACGGCCCCCTTTATATCCGGATTATGCAAATGATAAAAATGAACGCCATCTTGTTTCAAAATGTTCTAAATTTAGAATTTAAAAATTCCCTACCCTTGTCCAACTGAATCGAAAGGGGGCGTCGTCCTTTCTTAAAAATCTGTTTTATAACCCGCGTGATGTCGGCGCCCGATTTTGTTTTAAGCGGTATAGACCACGCGTACTTTGAAAATACATCAATAATGTTTAGAATATAGTTGACGCCCCGGTTGTACTTATTTAAAGCTCTCATATCTACTAGATCAATCTCCCACACATCGTCAATATTGGACACTCTGTACGGGTTACGTGGGAACCTTTTTCTTAAACCATGGTGAAGAGTGTACGCATCCTGCCCGGTCAACCATTCGTCTACTTTTATTTTATTCAACCGACTATACTTTTTAAGATTGGTAGCGCTCGAGAAAGCCGAAGGTCGCGGGAGATTGTAATATAATTTTTTTAACGTTGCGCTCATCTTAGTGTGTTCCAGCGTGGTCTGGCGGGAAACAGTTTAGAAATGATTGTTTTATATTTCAATCCTCTTCTGGACGTTATTTTCGCGTCGGGATCAAAGTTTTGTCGATGAGCGCTCGTGGCAATTAGTATGTCTTTATATTTTTTTAAATCACTCTCTGTAATTATATCTTTATTTACGTTTCTTTTGGTCAACAACTCCCAAAGTCCTTGCGTGCCTTTATAGTGTGTGTTACCCAGGTATATATCGTTATCGTCTACGGTGAAACTCGAATTGCCTATTTTAAAAGTATCCACTTCTTTTCTAATTCCAAATATAGGGTCAGTAGACACTCTCCGGTGGACGTAAGGTGATAAATATTTTCCCGCTATCTTACCGAATAATTTGGTGGAACCTGTTTCAATTTCATCAGATTCTGATCTAGGTACAAAATATGACTCACCTTCCACCCACCCCCCTCCTTCTCTGGCGAGTCTACAACACTAATAGGACTGCTTTGATATGTGGTCTCGTCTGAAATGAATCGAGGAGGTTGAAACGACGGCTGCCTCCTAGTTCGTTTTCTTTTTCGTCGTGCAATGTCAACCGGTTTACGTTTTATTAGTGTGGGGCCCACGATGGGTATTTTAATTGGTTGTTTCGCTCTCTCCTGTTTGTTAAATAACGCTGCTGATGTTTTCTAAAACTGGCCAATCTTTGATAATCGTCCATTTTTTTCCTAGATTTCAGAATTTTTTTCATCTGTACAAAATCAGTGGTGGCGGCGACATTGTCATCGCGTTTATTGTGAAATAGTTCTGGCGGGACTAGAAGCATCTGTTTAAGTTGTGACATATTATTATTATTTAACCAACGCGCCTACGAGAGCTGAAAGAATAGCGGGTAGTATTATGCTTAAGAAGCCTCCCGATTGAACGGCGATAGTTCTTTTTCTCTTCAACGAAACACCGCTGCTAGCCAATTTACGCATACAATTTTTATACTTTATTAATTTTCCCTTATCTCTTTTACTAATTTTAATATTATTGTTTAATGTGTTTAGAGCACATTCGCCGAGTGTTGTTATAACATCCGGGTCTACGACTTTAAGAATAGCTTTGCGCAATTTAGGACTGGCCGTTTTCAACACAGACAGTACGTGTCTATTTTTCTTGACTAGTTTCATCTAGTAGTCTAGCGGGGACAAACACTTTGCAAATAGTGTCAAATATGTCCGTTTTGAAGCGCAAGCGTTCGTCGGCGTTCTGACTCAGATCAAATAGTAAATACCCGTGAGCGGATTCGGTTGCTTTCCTATAGATTCTTTGTATTTCGGACGGATTATCCGGATAAACTTGTCTAGCCAGATAGTTTATCTGTGTTTGATCACGCGGGTTTTTAAACACTACAATGTATTTAGCGTTGAGTGAGATGTCACGTGACTTACTCCCCTGATGGAAAAGATTTTGTGTGATCAGAATAACCGATAGGTTTCTATGATGACTGCCTTTGGTGAAAAGTTCACTCACTTTTTTAGAATAAACCTCGTTCATTAAATCGTCCAGCACGATGAGTTGAGGCCCGCCGGCCTTAAAATTGAAATTGTCCGGTACACCTTTGTGTAGTGTGACGTGACTGGTTATTCGCGAGGGAATAGAGTTATTCTCACTAAAACACCATAGAATTCTATCAAATTTATCCACGCTGCACACCTGTTTTAAATTTAACAGAAAATTTTCTACAAAAGTAGTTTTCCCGCAATTAGACGGTCCCGCTAATATCAGTGTGAAAGGGTGTACAAACACAGACATCGATGTGCACCCGTCTAGTGTTGGTATAAAACTAAAAAATAAAAATTACGATTTCAAATTTATAGTAGTGGTGGTGAACCAATAAATTTTTTATGGACGAAATATTTATCATAATTATGATGGACAGCCCATAGTCTAGCATATCAATAACAAGTTGATGATTTATTTTTTTATCCACATTAAAAAAAATTCTTTTCCTTTACATAAATTATAGTAGAGACGGCGGGTGGGCATTTTTTTTTAAATTGACCAGATTTCATCGTCAGAGACAATCACAATGTTATGCCACGCGGTAATTTTGTAAAGGAAGCATATCAATAACAAGTTTTTTTTTCTCTTCAATTTCGTCACCTTTACATAAATTATAGTAGAGGAGGCGAGAGAGAGAGAGTGGTGGGGGTTCCAACAAACCATTCCCTGAGAAATTTAACATTAGCCAGGGTGCAAATCGATTTTATATTTTTATTCCTGTGACCGAAACATTTATCATGATTATTTGAGACCCTATCCTTCAGGGAGGGACACCCCAAGTCCATCATGTCAATGACAAGATGATTATTTTTTTCCAGAATTTCCATTACAAATTTTCTCTTCTCCTCCCCTTTACATAAATTATAGTACACGAGAGAGTGGCCATTTTAAAAAGGGATTTAAATAGATCGGCGCTCGTATCACCGTCGTCCCAATGGAGACCGTGGTGATTGTACGTGAGCCAATCGCACTGTTTTTGAACATGGCGGGGTAATTTTGAAAAACAATAGGGGGACTTAAAAGTCCAGTGGTGAGTCACCCTTCCACACATTGACACAACACTACATTCTTTTAAAATAAATGTATTGTTCTCGTCTTTGAATCCTTGCAAGTCAACAATCATGTTTGTCATGTTGGTGGTGGTGGTGGTGGTGGTGGTGTTGATCCAAAACTGTAAAGGAAAGAAAACCAATTAACACTCACCGTGTGTGCGGAGACAACTGTAAAAAAAAAAAGGTCCCAGTCACGTACATAAATATCACGATGATGTCATACATTGATGACATTTTTTCTTTATAGACGGCGGACCATCAATCTGCGTTACGCCCCTATTATAATGTTCCAAACAATATTAATAATCTTTCAATTCGTGCTGCGCAGAGGGAGAGAGTAAGTTCCAAGCGCGATTTATATCTCTAGACGCGTATGTTTTTATAAATTCTATAGGTAAATTATTCAACTCCGCGGCAGACATCAGACACAAATCCTGCTTCTCCGAGTACGTGAGGATGGACGCGTTGATTTGATCCATTATACTAAATTACAATTATCCCGGACACAATCTTTTATAGTGATGTCACTCGATCCAAACCCTCCCTCCCCCCTCTGAGTGTTTGATAGCGAATCAGTGTGTTCAACTCTAGGGTAGTCAATTTTCACGCATACTAGTTGAGCAATTTTGTCACCCCTTTTAATTGTGAAAACACTGTGGCCGTGATTAATTAGTAATACGCAAATATTACCACGATAGTTTTCGTCTATAACGCCGGCCAAAACATCTATGCCGTGGTGAAGAGCCAGACTAGATCGTGGAGATATTCTACCGTACGTTCCCGCCGGTAATATAATAGAAATATTTATCTTAACTAAACGCCTGCACGAGGGCTGTATACAGCAATTGTAGGGACTTTTCAAGTCTAGACCTGCAGAGTGTGTGGTGGCTCTAACCGGTGATATGGCGTTTCTATTTAACTTTTTGATCTTTAATAAGGATGACACTGGAATCAGAGAGAGAGAAGAAAAATGTATACGTAAAAGTCTAATTTCAATTTGATATGTCAGCCTAGTTATTCGATGTGATCCATTAGTCGTCTTGTCATGTCAATATATATTTGATCAAACACCTGATAGTTTCTATACCACGTGTTAACCAGTACACAAATAGGGGCACCGTCTGTTGGACAGAAGTCGTTAAACCACCTGCTTTCGCATTTGTGTACAGATAACCTTTTTACACCTGTTTCTGTGTGTGGTAATATCACAGTAGAGTGGTCTATGTCTAGTTTTAGTAAGATAAAAATTGTGTCATCATTAAATTCTTCGTATAATATCATAGAATTTGTGTCAGTTTTACAATGTTTAAAAGGGGAACAAGTGCAAACACGATTCCATTTTGTAATATTGTTAATGTCTGGACGTTTATTTCTACGAATTTGCATTTGGCGTAAACGTCCACATTCCAGACGAATATTCTGGATACTACCATCAGTCACTAGAAAAAAGAAAGAGAGAAAAAAATGTGATCAACTATAGCCGTAGGGTATGGACGTGTTGTTATTTAATCTCCTACGTTTAGTGAATACAATATTATAATTTTTTCTCTCCAACTGGGAGACGACGATGGCGCCTCTTTTTCTTTTAATTTTTCGCGGGTTAGTCACGTGTACGGGTCCATGTCTTTCAAAATCATGTCTTTAATAGTTGTGAAGTTTACAATCTTTGTGTTTTCATAGTTTAGTGTTATACCCCTGACTTTTGTGACGGACCTGAACTCGTTCGTCTCGGGGACAAACACATTGTAAGAATAATTTTTTGGTCCACCGGAAACAAACTCTGTAATGTAGGCGCTCTCAGAGTAGGCGGTCAGCTCGTTTGTCATGTCGCCCAACTTGTCGCCGGTCGGTATCGTGTACGTGTCTGTCGGTCTTATCACACTTATAATAGAGTCTGTGTCACAGTAAAGACAAGAAGCGCCCAAGTGCCTGAGATATGAATACAATTTCATACGGGCACCGGTGGTCACATAGGCGGCTATAGGTACATTGACCGTATCCAGGGGGAGGACGGCTTCCTCACGGTATGTCCACGAGACGTAAGCAACCTCGTCATTGGGGAAAATAATGTTACGAACCTCTGTCCCCGGGCTGGTGAGTAGGGAGAAAAAGTCTTTTGGGTTGTTCACAATGGTGGTCTGCGTTTTGTTCTCGTTCAATGCAAATCGTCCCCAGAAAGAGTTTAAACACAATTTGGCGAGTGCGCGCTTTCCTGGATTTTTAACAATTTCGTTTTTATCCAGCACTATTCCCTCTGTTTTGTAATACTCGCTAACGTAATTGTCTTTGTCTGCGTCTGTTTTCACCCATCCAGGGTATCCAGACGCCTCCTGTTTGATCTTGAGGAACTTGTTAATATACTCTACAAACAGTCCCCCTTCTTTGGTCTGAGGATCGAACTGGGTAATTTTATATTCCCAAAATTCGTGTACTCTAACCATTGTGTAGCCCATTTCTAGCGCTAGACGAACCTCGTCTACTATCCATGTGCCTGTAATAGTCCTGTCAGAGTCGCTGTGTAAACAATCACCTTGGTTCATCTCGTTTGCGCAAGAGGAGCATAAACAAAACATTAATTTTGATTGTGTCTTGTAGGGGAGTACGGGGTGAAACAAATTTCTAGGAGGCAAAATAGTGCATTTAATTACGCCCTCTCGGTCTACCACGTCGACGGGGCAATCGTCGGCGACAAAAATATTTATAGGGTGACCTACAGGAAATTTAAAATATTTGCACACCCAGGGATATAAACTGCAGACATCAAGATAGCCTATTTTTTCGTCGGGGTTTGTCTTGTAGTGTAATGTCTTAGACTCACAACGTCCACCGTACAGTGCGTCACGTGGATTGAGTGGGGCAGTTTGAATCATAGGGTGATTGCTTGGATCTAAATCTAGTTGTGGGTCTTCACTCAGTATTTTGTCAAAGTCACACTCTTTCATAGTTGTAACAGAGTACCCTGCGGCTCTAAATGCTCGATCTCTCAACAGAGTGCACTCGTATCGCTCGGTGAGAGTCTCTTTCGTCCCTGTTATAGTCACGTCACGGTTTGAAAGACATGTACACCCGTGGAAGAAACAACCGTCAAACTCAAAAATCTCTCTCGTCTCGTCACAGTAGCCGTCCACTTTCCTGCCCAAAATCTCTATCTCACGCCCGTTGAAGGCGTGCCGAATATCGGGTCGGGTTTTCTCCAGATAGACTAACCATTTTATGGCTTTCACAGACTGTCTGTCACCGCACCTGTAACCCCCCTTGGGCAGGATGGCTATCGTATCGGGGGCTAGGAATAATTTTCTAAATAATCTATTGCACGCCGACGAGATTGTGATAGATTCTCTAAAAACGTCTGTCGCGCCTATATTTAGAAATAAATGACGAAATGTACGACAACCCTTGCGTAATACATTTACGTCATCCACACAATAGACCTCCAGCTCTGCCTTATTATTAAATATATACCCCTGCCGCAGTTTGTCAGCGTGCCACACCATAAAGTCATTTCGCTCATCCGGTTTCATATAATCCGCACCGAACATTTCGGGACCGGGCATCTCACCGATATAATTTAAATTCTTTTCTGTATTAAACAGATAGGGGTAGTGTCCTTTTTTACAGTCTAGTCCAAACGCTTTCGGGATCTGTCTCAGTGGCATGGGGAGGAAACATAGGCTGTCTTTAAATTGTATGTGGTCCATTGTCATGCAGAGTATTTTAGTTCCGTCCGCAATAATTTTAGGGGTGTAGTTTAGTGATAGAAATCTATTCAGGATAAATATAGTATCAAACCCCTTCCCATTATGCGCAACGCAAACAATTTTATTGGCAAACGGCTTCGGTTGTCTCAGGTAGTCGATGAAGGCGTCTACCGGATTATCCCAAAAGGAATGAGATCGTTTCCCGCATTGCTCACAATCCTCGTCCATATTATCGTTAAATTCACATTTTACACAATAGTGCTGTGCATGCAAAAAATTTGGTTCGTGTAAAAAACAATCGTCGGTTATAGCTCGATTTTGTGTAGTCTCGAAATCATAAAATACCATTAGGTAATTATCATCGAGCTGCTTCCGACTCAACACCTGCATATAACAACGATGCGGGTTTTCTTTGTTCTGTTTGCACGTTGCGCAGTATGATTTAAAACATTCGTGATTTCTCCCCTTTGTTTTATCACAGGTAATACACACCTGTCTTAAATCACAAACTGTTTTCTTACCGCGAATTTTATTCGATTTATGGCTAGTGAAACAAGCGGCAGACCTAAAGAACCTGTTACAATAACTGCAATACACTTGTTTTTCATTTTCATACAAACATGGAGGTATGGACATGCATTGGGGGCAAGTATTCTTACATGAATGTCTTGCACCTCTTTCAAAACCGGTATTACATCCGTCGCAGAAATACTGAACGGAAAAGGCCGCCGCCATATTGATTATTACGTTAAAGTGATGTGTGACGTCATCGTACAGTAGGTTAATGTACCTACTAGAAGACGACACCCCCTCATACCACAACCCTTTGAGCGTCGAGAGGGTATTATACACGCGTAATTTATATTCGTCCCCAAAATAACGTTGAAATTTATCGAGATGTTCGCGCCCCCCTCCCCCCGATAAATCTACGCGAGTTTTTGCGAGAAGGTCATCTACAGCATTTTTTATTTTCCATCCCTGAATATATGATTTATAATTAATATCATTAGTGATTTTGGCTATCGCTATTACTATAGCGTGAGCCAAACAATTCGTCAATGATTTAACAACGACAATGCTCGTTTTATGATGACTCGATAATCATTTGGAAGGCATCTTCGTTTTAGTGCTCTACCGTTCCCCCTCATCATTTTGATATGATTCGCTTTAATCCTCAACACATCGGCTATACCGAATCTGGCATTACTTTGAATAACTTTTGTTAATGTATTCATAATAGTGGTCACATCAATTTGATCACATCTACGGTAAGAAACGCCGACCGGTTTATCGAGGTTATTCTCCGTGTTCGTGATCGTGAGTCCAATTAAATCGTAAGGCGCCGTACCTCTGAGCAAGTATGCTAATAGACTAGAGAAACACGTCATTAGATAATGCATTGGACTCACGTTCGAAATCAATGGATTGAAACGAACTAAAACTTTCCTGCCTAAGGTGTTGAACCGACTGTAAGTTCGTTCTGTCTCCGTTATTATTGTAAATGAGTCATTACTGTTTGTAACCCCTCCCACATAATCAAAAATGTGTTGCCGTTGTCTGTTAATGTTTGAGGTAGAGGGTGTGGCATTGTCAATAGATTCGTCGGGTATAAATGTTTTTTCGTAAGACACTATAAAAAAAGAAATAAATTTAAATAATTAATTGTTAGTTTAAATAATAAATTTGAGAAACAACAACAAAAATTAATTGTTAGAAAAGAGTAACACATAAAAATATTTAAAATATTAGTTTAGCTATTAAATTAATTGTTAGAATAAAATAAAAACAATTAAATTCTGAAAGAGAGAAACAACCGTAAAAAAATTAATTGTTAGAATCAATTTAGAAAAGAGAAACACATAAAATATTTAAAATATTAATTTTAACTATTAAATTTTTTTTTAAATTATAAATTGAGAAACAACCGTAAAAAATTAATTGTTAGTTTAAATATTTAAAATAAAAACAATTAAATTTAGAAAAGATATTTAAAATAAAATATTAGTTTAACTAATAAATTGAACACTATAGAATAGATGTTAATTGTTAGAATAAAATAAAAACAATTAAATTGTGAAAGAGAGAAACAACCGTAAAAAAAAAATTGTTAGAATCAATTTAAAAAAGAGAAACACAAAAAATATTTAAAATATTAATTTAACTATTAAATTTTAGTTTTAATTATAAATTGAGAAACAACCATAAAAAAATAATTAATTGCTAGTTTTAATATTTAAAATAAAAACAATTAAATTTAGAAAAGATATTTAAAATAAAAATTTAAAAATATTAGTTTAACTAATAAATTGAACACTAGAGAATAGATGGTAAAATTTATCTTACTTTTAGCAGAAAACACGAGCGCTAGGTAGTTGATGCTGATTCACGTGACAACTTCTTTTCACTCGACAAGATGGCGATGAAATGATAACTTTCTATAGTTAAATTCTCTTTTTATAGATCGCAACTCCGTCAGATGTGTGTGTGTGTGTGTGTGTGTGTGTGTGTCCTTTCTACACACCTGTGTGCTGATTTCGCTCCTTTAAATGTAGTTAACCTTTCAGAAGCGACCTGAATATATAATTAAAAGTAAAACCGTTTTCCTTGATCTTTTGCGAGTCGATGCCTGCACCTGCTAGCGAGATTTAAGTTGAATAGTAGATGATGTTCACCTTGAGAGTTAGAATTATCACGATAAATAGCGTGTGTATTTAAGTCGTTAGAATTCATAAAATGGAATCAGTCGAAGACACGAGTTTAAACGTCCCACTTCACTCATTTAAACGTCGACATATTGAGCGTCAATCTAGACATATTTTCAAAAGTAGATCTTATTTTGACAGAGTGAACAAGAGAGGAGCGCGTGGTGCTTGTAAATGTGGTGAAGAACATTTTATATCGCTTTTAGGTGATATATCAATTTTGGAAGAGTACTCTGACGGAGATAGATGCGTAGAGCTGGGAACAACTGATTGTTTTAATAATTACACGTGTGTGTTAGAGATTCTAAAAGAGTCCTGCATCGAACGCACTATACACTATTGTAATTCTGAGTGCTTTTCTCACTTTAAAAAGTCATACGCGTGTGGGTCAAAACGTTATTGCAAAGTTGTAAGTGACTGGTATCGCATACACTTAGACTGCCTGCACAATTGGCAAGACAGTGCGTTAGATTTCAACGTCAGTTCTGAGACACATACCACTAACCTACAAGCTAGCAGGGCTGATCCGAGTGCACCCACAGCGGAGTAAATCAGGTAATTTATAATTTTTTATTTATTTTTAAAAAAACATTTTATTGCTCTCTTATTTTTTTTGCTATAATATATTTGTTTGATTTTTTTTTCAAGATATGGACAAATTCATAAACGACTTCAACTCAACCAAGAGTGATGACATTCAATATATCTCTCTAAGAAGTTTAAAGGAGAATACAGTACTGGATATTATATCTTTTAATGAACGGGAAACAAAATATGGCCACGCTGTTTATGTGAAAGCTTATTTACATGATAATATCGTAGGTTTTTTTCTCCCAAAGAAATATTCAGGTATTTGTTCTAAACAGCATATTGACCTTGTAAATAATTCAAAGTCTGTAATAATCTATGATGGCATAGGGGGTGATAATTCTATTAAGCTTAGAATAGAACAAACTGGTTTATAGTTTTTTTTCAATCTTTGGTAATACTGGTTTAAAATTTGAAATAAAAGTAACTACCCACTATCTGTTCATATTTGGTGTAGTCATATAACAATTATATATGTAATCTATAGAGGTGTTTATGTAAAAGTCTATTTAAAATATAATATCGTAGTCTTTGGAATATTCCATATTCACCTTATAAATCAAAGTAACAACTAAACACTATTTATAATTTTACTTTGTAACTAATATCTGTTCATTTATAATTTTACTTTGTAACTAATATCTGTTCATAATGGTTTTATGTATTAGTATAACAATTATATGTGAAATCTGTGTATTTTTTTATTATAATTAAATGTGAAAAAACAACTTGGTATTTTTTTTTTTCATTTTCTAGTAATATTTTCCTCTCATTTTAATCATGTATGTTGTTTAATAAATTCGTCCTCTGTGAAGTTATTAATTTTTTAAAAGAATGCATTCTAAAGTTTTCACAGCTGTTCAAATCAAGTCTATTTATTTCAATTATTTTATTTTGATATAAAAATAACTAGACATTTAAAACTGATTACAATTCATATACACTTTAAAAACTTGCCAGCGACAGGAATGATCTTGCCGCTGACATTAAAAAAAAAACTAACCTCTTCCTTTTTTAAAAAACAGGTTTTATTTTAAACAGATGGATTTCACACTGAATACAAACTCAGTTGAGAGTAAATTTTCCAAACGTTTAAATGTTATATTTTAGTCATAAAACATAATGAAAACACACTTGATATTATTATTCATTCAAATCTGATGTGTGACGTACAAATACGGAACGCGTCACCATAAAACATGTTCAAATCTATCAATTATTTGATATATAAATAACTAAAAATTTAAAACAAATTACAATTCGTATACACTTGAAAAACTTGTCCACGATAGAAATGCCGCTGACAAACTAATTGAAACGTCACACAGGGTGACGTCACAATACTATAACTATATCTCTAGCATACCTACCTCGACGTCACAATCAGGATGACGTCACAATACTATAGCATACCTACCTACACGTCCAACAGGCTGACGGCAGGGCTGACCTTACTCAATAAAACACTATTTGAAACGTCATAGTCACAGGCTGACCAACAGTCAATACAACAATCAGGATGACGTCACAATACTATAGCATACCTACCTACACGTCCAACAGGCTGACGTCAGGGCTGACCTTACTCAATAAAACATGGCAGGGCTGACCCAATAATACGTCACCATATTTTGAATAATTAGCGACCTGCAGTCAATACAACAATCAGGATGACGTCACAATACTATAGCATACCTACCGACACGTCCAACAGGCTGACGTCAGGGCTGACCTTACTCAATAAAACATGGCAGGGATGACCCAATAAAACGTCACCATATTTTGAATAATTAGCGACCCAAATCTAATGTGACGTCCAAATACGGAACGTCACCATACACACACACAGGCTGACCTCACTCACTGACGTCACTAAAGCCTGGCGTCACTCACAGACGCAGTCAATATTATTTTAATAACAGTGACGTAAAACTGGATAAAGATAGGCACTTACTACTAGAGAGATATAAGTATTAGACCGGACCGGTTGTTTAACGTGGAGAGAGATATAGGTATTAGACCGGACCAGTTGTTTAACGTGGAGAAAGTTACAGGTGTTAGACCGGACCGGTTGTTTAACGTGGAGAGAGATACAGGTATTAGACCGGACCGGTTGTTTAACGTGGAGAGAGATACGGGTGTTAGACCGGACTGTTGTTTAACATGGAGAGAGATATAGGTATTAGACCGGACCGGTTGTTTATCGTGGAGAGAGATATAAGTATTAGACCGGACCGGTTGTTTAACGTGGAGAGAGATACAGGTGTTAGACCGGACCGGTTGTTTAACGTGGAGAGAGATACAGGTGTTAGACCGGAGCGGTTATTTAACGTGGAGAAAGTTACAGGTGTTAGACCGGACCGGTTGTTTAACGTGGAGTGAGATATAATTATTAGACTGGACCGGTTGTTTAACGTGGAGAGAGATATACAGGTGTTAGACCGGACCGGTTGTTTAACGTGGAGAGAGATTCAGGTGTTAGACCGGACTGGTTGTTTAACGTGGAGAGAGATACAGGTGTTAGACCGGACTGGTTGTTTAACGTGGAGAGAGATATACAGGTATTAGACCGGACTGGTGGTTTAACGTGGAGTGAGATATAATTATTAGACCGGACCGGTTGTTTAACGTGGAGAGAGATATACAGGTGTTAGTCCGGACCGGTTGTTTAACGTGGAGAGAGATACAGGTATTAGACCGAACCTGTTGTTTAACGTGGAGAGAGATACAGGTGTTAGACCGGACTGGTTGTTTAACGTGGAGAGAGATACAGGTGTTAGACCGGACCGGTTGTTTAACGTGGAGAGAGATACAGGTGTTAGACTGGACCGGTTGTTTAACGTGCAGAGATATACAGGTATTAGACCGGACCGGTTGTTTAAAGTGGAGAGAGATACAGGTGTTAGACCGGACCGGTTGTTTAACGTGCAGAGATATACAGGTATTAGACCGGACCGGTTGTCTAACGTGGAGAGAGATATAGGTGTTAGACCGGACTGGTTGTTTAACGTGCAGAGATATACAGGTATTAGACCGGACCGGTTGTTTAAAGTGGAGAGAGATACAGGTGTTCGACCGGACCGGTCGTTTAACGTGCAGAGATATACAGGTATTAGACCGGACCGGTTGTTTAAAGTGGAGAGAGATACAGGTGTTAGACCGGACCGGTTGTTTAACGTGCAGAGATATACAGGTATTAGACCGGACCGGTTGTTTAAAGTGGAGAGAGATACAGGTGTTAGACCGGAGCGGTTGCTTGACGTGCAGAGATATACAGGTATTAGACCGGACCGGTTGTCTAACGTGGAGAGAGATATAGGTGTTAGACCGGACTGGTTGTTTATCGTGGAGAGAGATACAGGTTTTAGACCGGACCGGTTGTTTAAAGTGGAGAGATACAGGTATTAAACCGGACCGGTTGTTTAACGTGGAGAGAGATACAGGTACTAGACCGGACCGTAGTGGAGAGGGTCAAGAAGAGGGGAGAGGGTCAAGAAAAGGGGAGGGGGAAATCCAACAGCCAATCGGAGAGCGAGTAGGCGTGGTCACGTGACCAAATCCAGCATATCACAGACTGTTTTAGGTGACCAATACCACTACTGTGGTGCCCAAGTTGACATTAGAATTTCTTTAACAAAATTTAGTTGTCCTGAAATTGCCACGTCACTCTAGGGTTTTCTTGACCAACCATTCACCATACAAGTAGAACAGACTGTATGACAAACATTATCCCTGTCTCACTCCTCTTCTCATCTCTACGCTCTTGGTTTCTCCATCATTCAGCCTCACCTTCACTCGCTGTCCCAGGTATAGGTTTTCTTTTTGCATTCTGTCTTTCTAGTTAACACCGATGTTCTTGATTTCTTCAATTTCACTCTATCGAACGTCTTTGCCGGACGATGAAACTCTTCCTTGACTTCCAACACTCTTTCTAAAATTATTCTCATAATCCCGATTTATGGTGGCCAGTTATAAGAATATAAAATTGTGAACATAATCATTTTAAACTTATTGTTTCTTCTGCCATAACCACCGAACAATATTTTAATGTTTGTATTGACTCACATGACTAGATTGGATACACGTGCTATTATTGTTGGCTTAGCACGTATGAAGTAACATACTAGAGAGGTTGCAGTAGAGCACTGACAGTTCATAACAATGTGTAAGCTATTAAAGCTGAAAGGAGACAATTTATAGGTATAAAAGACATTGACTATTTGGCAAAAGGGTGTCACAATTCCATCTATTTCACGGGTGATCACTCTGACCGACCCCTTTCCGATACAGACGACCTCTTCGGGTCATCCATAGTACTGGTGCTTGGAGTGTATCGTCGGAGACCAGGGTCCCGAGATAGATTTCGGTAGAAGCACCACGTGGTAGCAGTATACTTTGTCAGTCTAAGAACTCACAAGTTAAACCAGTTCTTCCACGAACACGGGCATCCATTCATCTTATTCTTTATCTTACGACCAACATCATATTTTGTATCATCTTTTAACATCTATTACTAAACCAAAATTCACAAACCTCAATTAGTTATGAAAAAAATAGTAATCCTTAAGGAGTTTTTTATCACCACGTCTTACTACACGTTTGGCTTATACGTCTATGTACTAGTTACACTAATGTGTTAGGGACGAGGAAGGTTGAATGCAGAGGAAGTGTACCAGCATTTGCGTGAAGTGAGGGTGTGAAACCATTGGTGGCTTTACTTCCCTTCCGAAGGTGGTTATGCTACGGATTTTTATCGCTCAAGAAAAATCTCGCAACCCCAGCTTGATTTGAACCCATGAATATCGGGTCCTGAGGCAAAATATTATTGATATTTTTTTTTTCATTATATAGTTTTACGAAGCAAATAAACATATTTCTACAATGGTCGACATTATTGACTCAATGTTTGCAATTATATTTAATTAGACCTATAGTCCGTAGCCTGTATTTAGTTCAATTTGTTCCTGATTATTACAAACCACCCTTACATTGGACATTTGTCGCAAATGAGAGATTGCTTTTCATTTGGTACCTAGTGAGTTCAATGCATACAAAGTTATTGTTTGCTTTGAGTTTGTTATTATTATGATTCTGATTCTCAGTCCACCTAGTTCTTGTTTACTATATAACTCGTATGTCCAAACTTAATAAGCCAAACTTTACGATATGTGTTTACGTAACAATGTAAATAGTTGGTATGGCTTGAAGTTGTGATAAACGAGCAAAGCACATTAATTATACCAGACATGTTGTATATTGATGTTTTAATTTTAGCACTGGCTTAGGAGGAACTTAATTTTAGTGGGGGGTTCAAAATCGTAAGTTTATGACATGAAGTTAAGACTTAGGGTCTACTACTAAATCCTAAGAAATAAGAACATTATTAATTATACATTAGCTGTGGAACTGTTTTTGTGTAAGAAGAGTGGCGCGGGAGTATCGGGGAGGGGCAAGTTACAAAAAGGATTTTTAGGGATGTTCTACCCTCCTCTCCCCCAGTTAATGTTAGAAAATTGAATGCTCATAGAAGCTATTTTGAGTGGACACGTAGTTTAAGACGTCAGTCTCGCAATAAATTTCAACTATATTTATATTCTATTCACTCAATAAAATACTTAGAATTTTAAATTAAATTAACTTAAGATTACTGGTGCTATGTAATTTTACCAACAGCTGTAATATTTTGAAAATTAAAGGTAAATAGGTTTGATCTCCTCCAAGTATCCCTCAATTAGTTCATGCTACGTAGTATGATGTGATCAAACATTTACAAAAACTGTTTCTTCTGAGATATAACAGCTTTAACTGGCGCCATGTAAGAGTGTTGTGAATACGCAACGGTGCCAGTCGTGGTGTCATACGTCTGATTCATTGCCACCATATGTTTACATTGAATAGTGCATTACAAGCTATATCACGTGTTTGATAGTTATATCACATTGTTCTAGATTTGTGTAGTTGTTATTCAAGTGCGGTCACTATTATGCATAAAAAACTAATTGGAGGAAATAGCTCAAGGAAGAAAAGTCTTTTTTCAACCAAAATGTAAGAAACTTTTTTAAATAATCTTATTTGTAATGTGTTTTTTTCTGACGTAGGTGCTAGGCTTTGAGATTTCAGTAAATTGCGTCTCCTTGCTGACAAAGGTATTCCCCTCGCTGTTGCTGGTAAGCACATGAAACATGTCCTAGTTCTCGGATATATACTGAACTATCTTGTACTGCACCTCGCGTGGGCAAACTATAACAAAAATTACAAATTAAATACATAATCAGGGTGTGTTTATGAACATGTGAACAAATTAGCAAGCTCTTTTATGGTGTTACATGTGCACAAGCTTGTGTTTACGGTAAAAGTGAACTGTATTGAGTGGCCGCGTGGTAGTGGAGAATTTCTCATCATAGTCTTGACTAAGAAACATTATCTACCCCCATTTCATCTGGTCCCTTCCACCCCTACCTGCACGACCGAGTTCCACCAGTCCACCAACCGTCGTCGTCCGAGCGCTGTATTTGTGTATTATATTTCAAGTGGTTATCCCTAACAATGAATGCTACTGTGAAAAAACGTAAAATTGTAGAGGAATGCCATGTTTTTAACAAGGAATGGACGTACAAGTACTTTTGTACTTGAGAATACAATTTGAAGAGACATTTTCAAACTAAGCAGAGTAAGTTTGGAAGTAGCTTATCAGAAAGTAAATTACAGCAAAAAGCTACTAACTTGTTTGGAAGTTTAAAACGACAATACAATGTTTTTGGAAAACAGATAACCATACAAGAGGCTGCCACAAAGGCAAGTTTTGTACTTGCTCATAAAATTGCCAAACATAACAAAAGTTTTGTGAAGGAGAGTTTTTAAAGGACTGTGTGCTTATTGCTCTTGATATTGTCTGCCCAAAAGTCAAAACAAAGATTGAAGCTATATAGTAGTACGGGAGAACTATAGTACGTCGTTTTGATGCCATGTCTCAGAATATGTCAGAACAGCTACTTGAGGCTGGCAAGTCATTCATTGACGCTAGATGAGAGCACTAACACACAAGATACCTTCCAAGTGCTTGTGTTTATCAGAGGAAGTGAGTATAATTTTGCAATTACAGAAAAGTTGTTATCAGTTGAACCATTGAAGGACACCACAACTGGCCAAGATCTTTTTTGAATGTTGAAAACCGCTAGGGTGGATCTGGCTTAGCTTGGAATAAGTTGGCAAGCATTACACCAGATGGTGCGTCTTCATTAAGGCTGTTGCAGTGGTCGGAATAATCGTGACGCGTCAGATTCACTTTATATTGACAACTATATTAGTTTTATCTTTAAGGAGCTTCCCCACTACTTTTTTAAACCGCGTGACCCTTGTGTTTGACGTTAGAGGCCTCAAAAGGGGGCAATACCTCTAGGAGGAAGAATCTATGTCCTTCTTTACAGCAAGATTTTATTTTTACTCCGCTATCTTACTGAAGCCTGTTGACAGATTTCAAATCTCTTTCCCAAAGACAGTTTTGTAATGGGGGAGAGGGGTGAGTAGTAGGTAGCCACTCAAACTTCCCCAACCGAGAACCTTTAATCTTTAGTTTATTGTGGGGACAGTACAATACTCTTGTCAGAAGTGAAAATGTGTTTCTGTGGTCGATTACCGAACTAAGCGACCAAGAACAATCCAGTAGCCAGTTGAATCTGACTCAAATATAATAAAGGGGCAAAAATATACAGTCCTCTTGGCATATAACCCGAACGGGTAGTAATACGTGGTGCTAAACCAAATACAGTGCTGTACTCAGAATAAGTAGAGGGAGGGGTGGGTGGATTATAATAACACGCTTTTATTTTGTCCCGCATCTCACTACCTGTCCGGCCTATTTGAATTTTAATTACGTTAATGTGGCAAGGATGAATAAGGTAGAGTTCAGAGTAACTGTATTCGTAATTGCGTGGAAGGAGAGGGGAAAACTATCACTCTGAATATACCCAACCATTATATAAACCTTGACCTTCCCACCACCAGTAAACCAGTCTACATGAACTTGATGTGTAGTCCACGTGACCACATGTATGGGTAAGAACATGACCATGAAGTCAGATTCAGTGATCAGATGGTCTAAGGTGTCACTCTCACAGTAGGTTGGATTGCCGCAAGAGCTAAATCGGAGTTCGAGTCCCTGTCGGTCTTCCTGAGGGTGTTGTTTTTACAAGTGTATTTTCACTTACCCTCCATGCAAATGAGGGTGCACTTTATCTCAAGTATAGCTTCATCATACTTAACAATTACGATTTATTTATATTTCCGATGCGTACAACCAGAACGGATTGTGAGACGCAGTGACAAAAACTTGATGAAAATGTTATACTATTTAAAACAATAAAATGTGAATATAAGAATATGTAAACATTATCGGTGGACACATTGCTTACTGCGTCACTCTCGTGTTGGTCTGGATTGACAGTGATTGGACTGTTGGAGTTCGAATCCCGGTCGGGTGTATCGAAATGAGTGATGATGTTTTTTCCTAAATGGTTACCCACTTTTCCTCCACTTAAACTAGGGTGCATTTCCTCTTACCTTATTACTATTCTATTAGCATAATTAATTAATGCATGCCTACAACCCGAAAGGCTACTATAAGGTGATGAGAAAAAATACATAGGCCTAGTAAAGATAATGTAATTAAATATATGTTAAAACTCTATAATCAAATCTCCCCCAGGGCTAGGACACATTTGCAAGGGAAACTTTGATGTCGCAAATAGAGAGTATTTACACAGATCTGATAACACACAATCAGGAGCCTCGGAATCCTCAATTAGGATCGTTATCCCCCTGAAATGTCTACTAAAATTGGTTGTGTGGTATCGTCCATCGACATGCGTGGATTTAGATATTCGCCATACCAACATGGACCACTGTTGGCGGAGGAGTAAGGTAGAAATGTTCCAACATTTACGTGGAGAGAGGGAGAGGGAAACCATTTATTTAGAACTAATGACAGTACACCTCAGTGGAGATTCGAACCCCCGACCTCCACCGCCATAGCTATATGAGCTACACGCACCCTTTCTGGCTTAACGCATACATATATATATATTAATTATGATAGTGCGGTAGGTATGATTAAGAAAATGTTCCAGCATTTTTTACGTGGAGGGAGAACTACCAACAGTTTATCTGGCCGGGACTCGATTCTAACTTCCTCTACCCCCCCCCCCCATATTTTACTACCATTAATGGTAGTTGAGATAAGAGCTAATCAAATTTAGTCTGTAGGTAAATGGATGTAATGTGGGCTGCGTGCTGCCCCGTCATCTTTAAAGCTCGTTTTTAGCGGTGCAAGTTATACCAAACTATCGCTACATCATCATGAGAAGTCAATTTCCAGGATTGAAGGAGGGTGATAAGGGAATGAGGAGTAATTCTCAAGGTCAAGTTGGACTGGTGGTGCATCCTAACTACTTGTAGTGTTGTCCGTCAAGGTAATACTGCTACCTTTTGGGGTAAACGGAGTGTGTATAAATACAAATATTCCGTTAAGTCTGGTTAGAATATACTTCTTACAAGTAACTTGAGTTATCCAGTGTTCGTTTCGTGCTTAGGGTTATGAATAACTTATTTTTATTGATATTTTATCTCCATACTCTTTATATTATAAACAAAATGACTGATAAAATACAAATTGTATGTTACTTGTTCCACATGATACTGTGTTATATTCTGAACTTGTCTCATATTTGAAATTGTACATGTTTGTATATTCAGTTGCTGTGCCTATCCTTACACACTCAGACTCTGGAACAATACTTGAGACTCTCCCGAACTTGTCTCATCCAGTCTAAGAGATCGTTCGTATGACGCACACATCTCTCCATCATTCTGTCAATTTCAATTGAGAGTATAGAGCCGTGTAGCACCTCCTACTTTGTAGGCATTCCACACACCAGTGCGAGATGTTCTTTCTTTCACGAGCAACAAAATACAAATATTAAAAAATCAATCCATATATTTACGTTATCTTAGCACTATCGCGTCTACCTATCGAGCTAAGAGTCGAGGGCAGGAGGCAGGAGGCAAGGGAAAAAAAAGTGAATATAGGGACTTCCCTTCGCAGCCCTAATATCATTTTTGTAAAATGGATATTCCTAAAATCTATTTGAAGTGGTCATCTAAATATATATTGAATTTTACAAATAAATAAAATCATAATATTCACTAAAATTATAATTTTATCTTACTCAACCGTTCTGGTGTTGCCTAGAGCTCAACAATAATATTTGTAAACTTAAACAAAACCTCGTGCTAAGAAAAAATTATGAGTTCAATTTCCCTGTCATATTTTTCAACCAAGTATATTTCAATTAAATCATGAACGAGCAATATCACACAGCAATAAAAAAAATTATAAATATTTATATAATTTTATTTGACAAACAAAATTTTAATATCACTCTAGTTAGCGATCTTGTACAATTTAAAAATAGGACTAATAGAAAAGTAGTTTTAGTCAAATATTTATACTACTGTAACTAGTCCTATAACAAGATTTAAATATTTATTTACATTGTCACAAAGTTTAAATAATTGTAAATAGAACTAGACCTAACTATGATGTACATAGAATATCTCAAATTAAGTTTTTCTTTTGTTTTAAAATTTAACATTTGTGATGTATGGGTATGAATGCATTATAATTCATACAAAACAAGTCTGTCAAATGAACACATGCTATGTATTATCACTTTCCAAATACACTCACATGATATGTGTTAGCTTTGACAAACTCTTCACACAATGCATCAATATCAAGATTGTCAACTCGTTCGTTGTAGACATGCAAAATGGCCAAGTGATTTAGCCGATATTGACCCATGGTGGTACGTAGCTATGTCTCGAGTCACTTTAAGGCCAAAAGGGTTCTTTCAGCACTTGTTGTTGGTGATGGGACGACTAAAAGCAACTTCAAAAGCTCCCAAGTTACTGGAAATAATCGCCTTGTACTCTCAGGCATCGCATTGTAAATGTCAACTAGATCTTTTAAACACTTAGGCTGGGTGGAAGTAATTCATGCCAACATTTTTGCATCTAGTTCAACAAAATTCGTTTTTAAACCATAGTCTCTAAGTGTGTGTCATGTTTCTTCATCACTAGCCCATTCCACGACTGCTCTTAAAAGAACCCTTTCGAGTATGCAAAGTTTCTTTGAATCAATGTTAGTAAAGCGCCTCTCGATCTGTACTGTGACTGTATCAACTAGCTCGTAGTACGTTTTCCTCATTAATTCTTGTCTACTGAGAATCACTGTCGGTTCTATGCTTCCTTGTTTATGCTCTAGTTTCCTTAGAACTTTCTTGGTTCGTGACAGGCTGATTGGTATAAGATCATATTTTTGTTGGGTCTCTTCCATCTCACTCCACAGTGAGTCAAACGTCTCTTCGGATCTGATACTTCTTAAATATTTTACAGTTGAGACAGCTGCTTCCATTCCTCTATTATCAGTTTGCTTAGGGCTCTCTAAGATTAAGGCAAGGTTTTCTGTGCAGCCGAAAACTTTTTTCCTATTAGCATTCCCAAATAAACTTCACACTTTAAAAACTGATTGTAAAGACCTCGTGCAGTGCTCGACACATCTTCACCTGATACATTGAGCTGTTCTAGCGCTCGAAGTACAGCTGGATATGTAATAATGAATGACACTAACAATAGAAGAGTATCGAACGGTCCAACGCGTCGTGCAGAGCGCTTTTGGAGTAGTGTTTGGAACATCTTCGGACTCACTTGTGATGCGTAGAAATTCCTATTTTCTTTTACTTGTGCTCATATCTATGACCATATCATGTAACCATTGCAAACAGTCCTTCATAAGAGGATTGCACGAGCAGTGTCTTGGAGCGCTAAATTCAAACAATTATTAATGCAATGCACATACATTGCTAACGGTTATTTTATTTTTATTTTAGCTTGGACACCATTATGAGCTCCTTGCATATTTGAAGCGCCATCATAGAATTGACCACGAACATTCTCCAGGGAGATGTGAAATCGCGTCAAGGTATCCATGATCAGACTTCTTAGGACATAACTTGTGGTTGAACTTGTTTCATAGAAACCTAAAAAGTACTCTCCTGGTTCCATATTTTCATTTACAATTCTTAAAGAGATTGAAACTTGTTCCTTCTTGGAAATGTCTGTAGTCTCATCTACAATCGAACTAAATTGTTTAACGTTCCGTATTTCATTCAATATCTCTCTTAGGACAGTGTCTTCCATCATTTTTATAATTTCAATTTACATGTCATGTTCAGTGAAGTCCTTCGATCGAGAACTAAACTGTTTGAGTTCCGAAATGTCACCAGTGCGCAGCCAGTAACGCCGTATAGTTTCCATCACTGTTATTGTGACCTCGTATTGGAATGCCTTGTCTTCAAAGATATCTAAGAGACGTCATTTGTGCATGTAATGCCTTTAGGGCTACAATTTGCTGCTTTTCTTTTTCTTTATACATTTTTTTTGCCACTGAATCACATTTTTTTTAGTTGTTTTTTCTACAGCCTCCTTGTGCATACTGTTCTTTGCATGTAATTTAAATTTACTTTCAGACTCTTTGTAACTTTTACTAATGAACGTGGTTTCACGTTTTGAGTTGTGGTCAAAGAGATTTCTTACGTTCGAAGCACAATATGCCAACTTCTTCACTTTGAAAGTGAAGCCAAGAAAATTCAGAATACCAGCGTTGAATAAATTTATGGTCATGACGTTTGATTTTCTTATCACCTTTTGACTTTTCAGTGTAATTTAGCACAGGGAAAGGTTATCGCTGGACGAAACCGCAACTATTATTACTTCCATCAAACTCCAAAGCTACATCCTCTCTTTTTGAGTGACTGGGACCAGCAGCTGCGTTATTATCTCTATCCTCATTTCCTAGACTAAAAAAAGGAAAAATCTTATTTACTAACAATATTTGACGATGGGAATACAAAATTATTTTTAATAAGAAATTTGCCATTTAATTTCTATTTATGGTTTTTTTTTGTAAAAATATATGTATATATTAAATAACACAAAGGATCTAGATGTCCAGGCTACGTCCCTGAGGCCTAGTGTAATTGTATTAACGATCATTCATAGTGTCACAAAATATTGTTAAGCTCACAAAATAATAATACCATACGTTTATATTTAACTAAATTTAATTAAAAATTCAAATCATACGTTTTAAAAAATATCGCATTGATCTCCCATTTTGTATTGTGTTATTGTGACTCAACTGTAGTCCTTTTACTTTGTAATATATCGAATGACCCACTTCGGTGGCCGAATGATGTGATAAAAAAAATCTGGCATGCCACTATCTGAGATAATCTTGGGTGTGCCACTCCACCCCAAAATCACTGACCTAAACTTATCTACGTACCACCACCATTTTTCAAAAAATTGGTAAGGTAATATAAATTTTTTAATTCCTGATTGGAATAGGAATTTTGAATTTTTTGTTTTTTTCCTATTTTTAATGAAAAACAAATATTTTAAGACCGAGTATAACACAGTACATAGCAAGCAGTCAGTATATCACCAAATAGCAACTAAGGAATGTGTACAGAGTGGCCCGTGGCAGTGTGAGGGGGTGTATAGTATGTAGCGGAAGGGGGAGAGAAATGCAGCTTGAGTGGCGGGAAATAATACACACAGACGGCCAACTTAATAGCTAAAATTCTTGCGTGTCACGATTTAGTCACCTTAGGTCTAAGAGGTCACTCTCGATATACACCGTACTGCCGAAGATGGATAAATCTGGGTTCGAATCTTGGTCAGGTGTACTGAGTGGTGTTTTCCCTAAATGGCTTTATAAGCTTCCTCCACGCAAATGAGGGTACACTTCCTATACATTCAACCTAGCTTATCCACAGCTCATTAGCGTAATGAGTTCATAAGCATATAACCCAGAAAGGCAGTAAAGCGTGGCGACAAAAAAATCAAATGATAAATGTCTGATTTTAAAAATAAAGTATACTTACCTGGTATTGTATTACATTCTTGAACAATATTAGTGTCCTCCATTACTTTTGGTTAAATTTATTAATTTGGAGATCATGATTGGGAATGACGCGAGACTCTTTAACTTTATCAAAATAATCGAACAAGGATTTCCTATTTTAAATATTTTGCGATAGTTCGCAATATAAGTATACCGCTGAATCGCAATTGCCCAATTATTATTACTCCATCAGCGATTTTTTTTTAAATTCAAACTTTGTAATACAAGTCACAACAAAATTATTATCTCAGGGAATGACAAAAACTACTTTACAAAGAATAAATTATACCTCTATAAACACTCTATTTAAGAAAAACACTAGCACCACATGCACTTCCTTACACACTAAATTCAAAGGACACAGGTAGAGAGGGGTAAATGGTGAAATGGCCTTGAAAAAGAAAGTGGACAAGGGGTGACTTGTGACATGAGCTTGGACAGGAAGTTGGCTGTAGCATGGAATGTGGGTGGCTTTCATGAATCTTTGCATCGTGCAGGTGGTTGGCGCATATTTCTATCAGTTGAAAAACAAATTGTAGACAAGTCATAGATAAATTTAAGTATTTAACAAAAGGGTAAAAAACTATTAACGTTGTAATAAAACAATGTTTGAGGTTGAAGGGAGGGGAAAATATATTTCCGGGGGGGGGGTATTTCTCCCAGGGGGCAATGGCCCCCCAGGTCAGCTGGTTACGCCGCCACTGAAAGTGAAGCTGAGTGCAGTAATTTTCACACCGTAATACTCGTAAGTAGCTAGGGTGAAATTTCGCGGAAAATTGAGCTTTAACCATTAACCCCAATCTATAAAAAGTATTTATTGTGATGATTACGTCATGTCACAATGATGTGTGTGATGTCGCATCCGGGTTATTTTGGAATGTGTGACGTTATAGACCTCTGGGTCATTGAGTTGTTTTGTAGGGTGTAATTGTGCTGGTTTATTTTTGTCCAAATTTGTTGGTTCCTGTCCCATTAGTTCTTTATATGTGTGCATTGGTTTTTTATGTGTACCATTGGATCGTATGTCTGGTTAGGATTGGGACTGGCGTTGGAGTTTATTTGTGGGAGATTTTTTAATTATTGGTGAGGGAACGTGCAGTCCATGACATCGGGCACTCCTACCGCAACGTCCCATAAAATGTTGGCATCACTAGTGAGCGTGCAGGACGAACCTCTCCCGACGGCCGTTTAGCGTAGTGTGTGAGCATCCAGCAATGGCTCAATGCAGCAAAACCCCTTTCAATTTATCCATCACTCCACCACCCCTCTTCGTGTGTCAAATCCCCCGAAGGTAAGACACATTGATAAGGGAAACTTTGATGTCGCAACTAGGGAGTATTAACACAGCTCTGATTATGCATCATCAGGGGCCTCGGAAGCCTCAGTTAGGGGCCGCTATCCCCCAGAAATATCTACTAAAATTGATTTTACGGTATCCTCTGACATGCGCAGATGTAGGTATCCACTATACCAACATGGTCCACAGTTGGCGGAGGAGTAGTAAGGTAGAAATGTTCCAGCGTTTACATGGAGTAAGGGAGAGGAAAACCATTTATTGAGACTTAGTGATAGTACACCTCAGCGGAGATTCGATCCTTGAACTCCACCATCATAACTAGATGAGTTACATGAACCCTTTCTGGCTAAACTTCTATATATATTAATTATGATAGTGCAGTAGGGATTATTAAGAAAATGTTCCAGAATTATTCACGTGAAGTTAAAACTATCAACAGTTTACCCGGCAGAGATTCGATTACAACATCCCCCACCGTAATTAGATGAACCTGACTTTTAGACGGCGTGGCCACTGGGATTTGAACCTCGATAACTTTCGTGGTGCTAGCACCCCTAATGTCGTCCAATCAGATACTTCCTTTCTGTGCTTGAGTGCATCCTACATTATCGAGAGTGAAAAAAATCAAAATCAAAATGGTTTAAACATTCTAATACACTGGCCCACTAGGCACTCAAGAAATATTTTCCATCTGACTGTTTTGCCTCATGTGGTACATGTGTCAGTCCTATCCTGTTCAACAATCCATACATCACTGACCTATTATTATGCACTCCACCTTTGACCACCGTGGGCATGAAGTGCCATCTACTGGCACACATTACAAATAGTCCTCATGCTGTTACGTAGCACAATCCTCCTTTTTACAAAAAAAACAACAACTTAAATATACAAAATTATATAGAATCATACAAAACCTAATTATTTCTGTGTAAATACTCAAAATGTCACTTGTACAGGTAAACACAGTAAATATTTCAGATGGCCACAGAAATACACAAATTTATAACTATAAATACATTTGAAAGCTAAAGAACAAATGTTAAATGACTACATCTCTATTCCGTTTCCCCCAAACTCGTCTTCCACCTCGCACAAAACTTAAATAGGCAAAACATAGAAAATTACAAGTTTTACCTACAACAAGCGGCAACCCCCTAGCCAGAGGAATCTCCTACCCCTCTTTTCAAATCCACTAAGCCATGGTATGGTTTCAATTGGCTGATGTGAACTTTCCAGGTGAGACGACTAGATTCAGACTCCACTAGTTGCATCGCAATCGGTATCAAAAACCGTCCAATTGTAGCAGGGGCGGACCACCTAAAGTCAAGTTTAGCAGTAACCCCTTCTCCAGGTTTACTAAAGTTATGCATCTTCCAAACCACCTGGTCTCCTACTAAGTACGGGACTGGCTCCCTACCCTTGTTGTACCATCTAGATACAGCTTCATGTGTCTTTATTTAGAAGTTCTAGAGCCTTAGCCCTGCGCTGCACTGATGTCTGAGCGGGCTTTTCTTCTCGGTCGTCCGGGAAGATCTCCCACCGGAGATTAATCGACTGTAACGGCTCGTACCCAAGTAATAGTTTGAATGGGGTTCTTCTTGTGGCTCGCATGTTTGGCTGTTTTAAATGCGAGTTGCAGCCATGTCAGGTTCGCATCCCATTTCCTATGATTCGCGTGATGATATGCAATTAACGCATTTTTCAAGTTCCTGTGGAACCTCTTCACTTGTGAAGGGTTGGGGGTGATTAGGTAAAGTCGTAATATGTCGGATGCCCCTCGCAAAACAAATACGCTTAAAAGCCCCTGATCAGAACCGACTCCTGTTGTCAGATACAATTGTGTAAGGTAGTCCAAAATTTCTGAAGATGTTCTCATCGAGTAGTTTCACTGCCACCTTCGCCGCCCCTCTTCTAGCAGACATAATCCAAACGTACTTAGTAAATCCTCCTATTGCTGTCAAAATATATGTATATCCTACTTTAAATCGGGCTAGTGGTCCAAAGAAATCTATAAACAATATTTGCATTGGAAAGTTCGTGAATTCCGAGCACAATGCACCATACATTGTAATTTGGGATGGCTCAGCACGGGTACATATCTCGCAACTCCTCAGAAGTTCTCGTATGTCCTAGTTCATACTTTCCTAATAGAACATCCTTCTTACTTTCGCAAACTGTTTTTATTATTCATAAGTGTCCTCCCAGGGACGTTCATGGTAATACCTTAATACGACGTCTGTATATATCTCCGGGTCAGCAACCTACCAACCTATTTTCTCTGATGGTCTAGTCAACAGAAGGTCTCCCTGCATTTTAAATTTGGCTACCAGTTTTTCCTTAGAAATATCCTTACAAACCTTTCCCCGAATTGGATCATTCTTCTGTGTTAGCCTAATAAATGAAAAGATCTACGGCATTTGTCCCAATACCCCTAGTGGAATTGGGTCTCTTCTCTAGTCTCTACCTATATCACTCTCACCTTCTTCAAACACCCGAGACAGGCCATCCACAACGCAGTTATTCTTTTCCGGGAATTGGACTACTTCAAACCGTAGCTATGCCAACCTTGCTATCCAACTTTCTATCTTCCCTGTTTGCCTAGGGTGATTCAGTAGCCAGGAAAGTGTTTGGGTTGTCGCAATGTAGGTCAAACTGGCTATGCTCCAGATACGCCGGAATTTGTCAGTACTTAACACCATGGTCAGAGCTTCCAGTTCACACGTAGAGTAATTCTTCTAGTGAATGTGTAGTATTCTACTCACATAAGCCACAGGCCGCATACCACCTGCTTCTACCTGGACTAGCACTGCTCCCAGCCCGGTTGACGAGACGTCCGTTTGTAGCACGAATTTCTGTTTGAAAGCCGCCATTTTCAGGACCGGTGGAGTGACAGGTTCCTCTTGGAGACTATGGAAGGCTTCCTTGCTAGTATCTGACCATCCGAGAGAGTTTCCCGTCTTCTTGAGCTCATACAGTGTATGGGCTTTTGACGAGTGATTGGGGAAAAAACCGCCCTTTAAACCTCCTTTCCTAGGAACGGGTTCAAATTTGCCCGTTTTGGGTAAGGGGAAATCTGTTTGCCTTGGTCCTTTCGGATTAGTAAAAAAACCTCGGATGAATTGGTGCCCCAAAAAAAACAAATTTTGAGACCCGAAAAGAATTTAATTGGGATTAACAGTTAACCTTGACTTCGGAGCCTTTGAGTACTTTATACGTGTTTCAAGTCTATTCTTGTTTTTTGGGTACACAACAAGGTTTCAAAAAGTTTAAAAAGAAAAAAATGTTGCTGTCCCTGCAAATGGTGTTCAAGGTCGTGAGTATTTGGGCCCCCGTGCTATCCCCAAAAGGTAAGCGTTATTTCTACAACCCAACCCGTGGAATGAAGGCGTAAGACTGGTCTTCGGGCAGGGTATCTGGTAAAATATCATTTTAGGTCTTAAATTTTGTTGTTGCTGCTCACCCAGAAATTTCAACGCCCATCTTTGGTTGGCATTTGGGGTTGCCTCTATTTGATATTTTGGTTCAACTTTTATCTATATAACCCAAACCCTCTCTTTTTTTCTTTAGAAATCAAAAAACAAGGAGAAGCGTAGGGGGTGCTGTTGCGTGTATTATATCCCTTTGTTCCAAAGATTTTATGTAGTTTATAAAATCTGAAACCCGGGGGTGATAGTAAAAAGTTTGGATCTCACGGGGTTGGATCTTCCAGTTTAATGAGTTTTGTAATTAGTCAGTACGCCCCAACCCTTTTTTGTCACTAGTCGGAAATCTTATTAGATCAAAAATCAGCCCGTTGAGTATTATACTAACCCGGGTTTTTTCCAAACTTACCTTGTTCAATGGTACCCAAAAATTGTTGCAAAACGGGGGTAACTATCCTTGTAAAAATCTACTTCAGATCCAAATTCAAGAACATTCCCTAAGTAAATTCTTTGGGGG
>JBCFYV010000716.1:0-55648 GCA_039000515.1 Timema cristinae
GGAAGCTCACTCTCGGGGGAGAAAACTTTTTGGTTTTACCCCTGCGGGACGGGGTTTTTGAATGTCCGTAGAAACCCCCTGATTGTGTAAGAGGCGACAAAAGGGGGGAGGCTTTAGTGAGGACGTACCTGTGCAGGACAAACCTTCCAATTTTTCCCTTTACTTTCATTTTCTTTTTCCCTTCCTTTCCCCCTTTTTTTACTTTCCCCCCTTCGCTTTATCTACCCTTATTTTTTTTCTTCCCTTCCCCTGCCGTTCATCCTGCACGGGGGCCCTTTGGCCTTTCGTTGCGACCTTGCTACAAACCGGATCTTTTTGTTTATTTTGGATACCTCTGCTGTGAGCTCCCAAATGAAAGTGCGCGGTTTGAAATACCTTGTAAAAGGGCTTAGGGATGCCAAACCGGGCCCCCCTACTTTGGGAAAGATGGGTTGCGTTATGAGGGCCCGGAGTAAAATTGGCATTTCCCTAAAATTGCTGCGACGACCTTCTTCGGCGATGCTCTAGCAAAGGTTGTCATTCTAGCGTGAAGGGGGCCTCTGTGGACGTTAACGGGCCCCTATGGGGGAAATTTCCCAAACCTTGGGTCCCCTGGGTCTCGTTTTGAGTATTGTTGGGTTGTCCCCAATAGGGCATCCCCGAATCTACTGTGCCGCTGGCCCGTACTGCCAAACACTGTGGCAACTCACTCCCCGGCCCTCGAGGGTCGTGATAGTTTAAAAGGCGGAAAACGGGTAAGGCCGTAGCCTTTAATTAAAAAAAATCCAGGAAGTGGTGAGGCCCCCAGCCCCCCCTTTTTTGGGAAATGTCTCAAATGGATTAAAATGAAAACCCTCAAGCGTGTCAGCCCTTTTGCCTCGAAAGAGTGATAAGTGGGCTGCCGGTCGGGGGTTTTAAATTAAAAAAACTGCGCGTGGCCTTTAGATCCAGACTAAAAAACGACCTTCAGACAAAGAAAAAATGGGAAATAAAAATATCATTGGCCCCGAATCTTTTAAGGTAAAGGGTGGAACCCCCCAAGGTTCCTCAATGTTTGAAAGGGGAGGGGGTCACTTGTTGACCTCGACTGCGAAAGGGCTTTGGGATATTGTGAGGGTTTTCCCCCCTCAACATGTCCCCAAATTAATAGGATCACCTTTAAAAGGACGTTTTGTAGTGAAGAACCCCGATAGTTTTTTTTAAACATTTGCACCCCTTCCCTTCCAAAGGGGTTGGGCTGGTTCCACGTGTCAGGGCCCGGCCGTATGCCCCCAACCCTCGGCGTGTTTTCGTGCTGGAGTTTGGGCATACGAAGCTGCGATCCCGTGGTAACCCAAACCCTGTGAGATTGTGGAAGGAGGCTCACGAACAACATGCGAGCTCCAAAAATTCTGCTTTAATTGAAAGGGCCCTTAAATTCGCCTGTCTCGGTCCTGTCCGAATTGGGAAAAGTAGAGAAAAAAGTCCTGGAGTCCCAAAAAAAAAAAGAAGTCCTTTATGCCCAGGCAGAAAAGAGTTTACTAATCTGCAAGTCCGGTTTTTCAAATTCCTACAGCCAAATTGCACCCAAAATTTTAAAATTGCCCAAACCCCCTCGCTTTTAATATTGCAAAGATTAAAGACCTGTGCCATGTCTTATTCGAAAAAACAAAAACAGCAAAATATTGTGGGATGCGGAAAATAATAAAAGTGGCGCAACCTCCAAAAGTCGCCACCAAACCTGTCCCCCGAGGAGACCCCCCCTGGGGGAAACCCCCCGAGCCTCCTGGGGGAACACCCCGAGCCCCCCTGGGGAAAACACCCCCGAGCCCCCCTCGGGGAAATAAATTGCGTGGGGCCCACTGTTAGTTGTCCCCCTGCCTCTGGGCCCCCAGAGGCCCCGGGATGGTGGTAAAAAGGTGAGGCGCCAAGGCGAGCCCCACTGATCCCTTGAGAAGGACCGCGAGAGTCCGAAAAGAATTATATTAAAAAAGTTCTAAGGCCTTTAACAAGCCTTCGCGCAAGGACCCGCCCCCCGTCTCTCCAAAAAAAACCAAAGCTCTCCTGAAGGGGAGGTCCAAGGAGATTGGGAAAGGAAAGAGGCCCTAAAAAGGCCCTAACCCAATTTTTATTTAAGAGATAGTGTCATGGATTGCGAGGAATTAAATCTTTATTAAAAAAGTATGCCCTATACAATGGAATTGTGGGGTTTCTATGCTCGTGTGGGGGAAATTAAACAACAAATTTTTCTTCCCCTGCACCCCTTCCTCTTGTGTTTGCAGGGACTCCTTTCCCCCAAAAGAAACCCCGGCTTGTGGGTTACGAGTGTTGTATGACAACCCTTTTTGATGGGCAGCGGGGTGGGGCTATTTTCCATTTAAGCAATATTTCACAAAAAATAGAACATCGTTTTGCCCAAAGTGTCGCTTTTTCCAGTTCCCTTGTTTTGAGATGACAGTATGCTGATATACCCCCCCGGTCGTTTTTTCGAGGAGGAGCTTGAGGCCCCTTTTTGCAATTTCCCGCCCTATATATCTTGGGGGCTTTAATGTGCAAAAACCTGGTGAGGGGACAAATTTTACAGATGCCCGCGGGAGGTGGGAGGGGGGGTATTTTGTTTCGGGAAACCCGGGGGTAATGAACACCGGGACCCCGTTTCATTTTCCACTTTTAAAGGTTTTTATCCCCTGCCATACCCAAATTTTGTAGCCCCCTTCGCTGCCCTTTCCCTTTGGGATGTCCATACGGATTTATGTGGAAGCGATCATACCCTATATGCTTTCCCCATCCCAAAATTCCCAAGTAGACCGGTTCCCCAAAGGGTGATTAAAAGTGGCCCATTTGGGGTAAATTCCGCGAGCTCGCCGTTTTCCACGAAACCCCTTCTCCAACGTCGTGTTAAAATGAGTTTTTTACTTCGACGGTCATCGCGGCGGAGGTCCCTCCCTAAATCTTAGCCAAAAAGCGCCACCGTCCTTCCCCGGTGGGCGGGTTGGGGGCGGTTGGTATTTTTGACGTCGAAGGGCCCTCGTCTTTTTCACCACGTCCTACTTTGGGAACTGGAGTCATTCCCGGGTTTACGTGCTCGAGCTCCCTTGTCTTTGTGAAAACAGAAGAGATTCTTGGAGAAAAAATTTTTTTCAAACCCTTTCAATATCCCTCCCCAACTAGGGTTTGGGATAATATCCCTAAATTCGTTAATAGAAAAATTCCAAAACAATATACCTGCCTTGTCTAAGGGGTTCACGTGTCCTCCCGTGGGGGTCGTTAAAAGTATTGGGTCGATGTTCCCGCTATTTTAGCACGCGAGGTACACTAAGAGTTTGCAGTTTAAGGGAACATGAGTGTTGCTATGATTTTGGGCCAAAAGGGTTTAAACCCCCTTTACCAAAAATGAACTACCTACCCCTGTCCCAGGCGGGAGCACGCCTCTGGTCCAAAGGGGGGCATTCTTATGAGATTTTTTTTTTTGCGTCAGTGCCCCTGTGGGGCAGCACTTTTTTAGCCTTACAATATGTTTTTGGGAATCTCAGACTTCCCTCACTATGGGGCAAGAAAACCCGGTATACCTATATTAAAGTGGCAAAAATAAATTAGAGCCAATAGTATAGAAAGATAGCTTTTAATAGTTGTGTATGTAAAAAAATTGGAAAAAATAATTAATAAACGATTTTTATGGGATTTAGAATCCCCCAATCGCTATCTAATATTCAATGGGTTTTTGCCCTAAACCCATACGGTGGATCACCTTTTCTTTTTAGAGCGGTATTCGTGCGCTTTTCTCCCTAAACAGCTCTTTTGGCTGTCTTCTTTGATTGGAGAAGCGTACAAACCCCCTGGCGGTACGGAATTTTTTAAAACACTTTTTTTTGGGGTTTCGAGGGAAACCCTTTCCGGGTAAGGTTGAAAAAAATTCTTTCTGGGTTTTATTTAAGAAAAAAGGGGTGCCTCAGGGTAGTTTTTCTTAGCTGTCGTTGTTGTTTCGCAAATAATAGCATTGTTGACTGTGGCATGGTTTTTTGGTCTGTTTTGTGGATGACTACGCAATTTATTGCGTTTTATAAGTCTCCCAGGGCTGAACGGCAGATACGCTCTCTGTCAACAATCTTGAATCGTGGGATCGCGAATGGCTTTCGCTTTGGGGTGGGGCCCCACCCCTTCCCGGATTTTTTCAATTAAAGGGCTGGACGGCCTTACCCGTTTCCGCCTCTTATCTATATTACGACCCTGCGAGGGGGCGGGCAGTGATTTGCCAGCAGTGTTTTGGCAGTACGGTGCCAGCGGCGAAGTAGATTCGGCCATGCCGTGATTGGGGAAACCTACACAATACTGGATCGTGATCCAGGGTGACCTAAGTTTGGTTTACTACCACATTGGCCCTGTTACTGCCCCGACGAGAGGCTCTATACGACGCTAGACATGACAACCTTCGCATAGAGCTCGCGGAGAGAGGTCATCGCAGCAAGTGGGTGTAGGAAAGTGCCAATTTTACGCCCGGGGCCCCTCATGAACGCAACCGATCTTTTTCAAAGTAGGGTACCCGGTTATTGTATCCCTAAGGCTCTTCTACTAAGATATTGCAAGGGCGCATTTATATAGGAGCTCAAGGCAGTGGTATACAATAATAAACAGAGAAGAGCCGGGTTAGTTGCCAAGGTCGTCAACGGAAAGGCCCAAAGGCCTCCGTGCAGTTGAACGGTGGGGGAAAAGGGAAAAGAAAAAGGTAAGGGTTAGATAAAGCTAAGGGGGAAGAGTGAAAAAAGGGGAAAGTGAAGAAAAGAAAGAAAATTATGCGGAAAGGAAAGATATAGGATAGGTTTGTCCCACATGAGGTACGTCCTGCACAAAAAGCCTCCACTTTTAGTCGCTTCTTACGACAAGCAGGGGTTACTGCGGGACTATTCTAAACCCCGTCCTGCAGGGGGATTTTAAGTAATAAGCAATAAGAAAAAAGATTATATTTTATTTATATATTATATAGAGATAGTGCTGTTCTCTAGTAATTACGGAATGAGTTAAGGCGAGTTTCTTCTGCGGCCATCTATCGGGACAAGTTGTCCGCAATTAAATGGATACATTCGGGTTTTGTGGGTAAAATGCAAATTTTTAGTGGATACAATTCATACTTTTTTATTTGTTGGTTTCTTATTTAAGAAAAAGTCTGAATGGAGACCATTTCAGGTTTTGTGGATATAATGTAAATAATTACACTGGATACAAATAAGGATTTTTGTTAAAGTACTTTTTTTGAAAATTGTCTGAATGGAGACCATTCATAATGGATACAATTCAGGATTTTGTGGGTATTATGATAATGGATAAAATTCATACTTTTTATTTGTGGTTCTTGTTTTTGAAATGTCTGAATGGATACCATTCAGAATGGATACCATTCAGAAGGGAAATAAAATTCAGTCCTCTTTTCCCTTATAACTCAAACCCTCCTTTTTCCCCATAAACTTGTTTACATTCAATAGCCTGATTTATAGACTTTTTCATACACCACTCTCTAAGAGAAATTTAATAATGAATTAATATCATTAAACAAATTGCCACTGTAATGGTTACCCTCATTCTGTTATCTATAATATTCTTCTGAAACAGAAAGCCCAAATGAGTCCCAAATTCAATCTTACAAATATTTGTGATAACCTTATTTAACCCAAATGGGTTAAAATAAATTTCACAGGCCCAAGAAGTTAAAAAAACTCTACAGAATTCTACAGAACTATCACATCAAGTTTGCATTCGAAACCAAAAAACTCAGTCAAAAGCACTTATCCAAATTCCCAACCTTTTAATACTCACAATATCTATAGAAAAAGTGGATTTACAAATTAACCTGTGATTGTAACGCTGCCTACTTTGGGGAAAAAAAAACTGGCGGGCACTATCTAAACGGTATTTTGAGCACTTGAGTGACTTTAAATAAAAAACGGACCAAATCAAAATTTGCCGAACATTAAAAATTTCAGGCCATCAACCCACCCCTATCGCAATGTATGAACTCCTTCTACCTTCCACCAAAGGACACAAAATGATATTGCCGAAAATCTCCATATTACAATGCAAGTTTCTATCCTCAACGAACAAACCAAGTTTAAAAACCCAAATTTTTAATCAATACAATCAAAATTTTCCACCATTTATTCGCTCTTAACCCTTTCCTATCCCGTTTCCCCGCAGCCCTCCTACCATTGTAGCTTTGACCGGTCCAGGTCGTGAAGATTTGAACCTGTTTTCCTTTCCCCTTTTTTTGCCATCTCTCTTCTTTATCTTTTTCTGTCTATCCATTTCTGACTCATTTCTACTCTACCCTAGCGCTACTTTTTCTCCTTATTTTCTTTTTTCATGTTGGTATTTAAAATTTTGGATTATTCTTTTCCTAATTTGTAGTTTGAATAAGAAATTATTAGTTAAAACTATTACACCCTTGGAGTGACAGGGATAACATCCATTCCTAATTTAGAGGTAAGCTTGGGGTGTTTATTATTATTATTCTACTTATTAATATTAATCTAGGTATTTCTCTCCTTTTGTATTTTTTTAAACCTGGTCCTTTAGGGTTAGCGGTATTTTCCTTCAACTAATTATTAATAATTTATATTTTTTTTGGTATCGTCTTATTTCCCTTTGATTTCTTAATTTTTGTCTTTATACTTTATCCAAATATTACATTGGTTTTCCTCAGACCTGAAGATGACGTTTGTACGTTGAAACATGTAGTCAAGTCAACGTGCCTTTTGGCGTTAAAAGGGTTAAGGAGTGGAATTAAATATTAGTCAACAACTTTTTATTTAACATTTATTTCATATTCTTTTTAAATTAGTTTTTTCTTCCAAGTTCTACTCTTTTTAATTAACTTCTCAAAACCTCTATTAAATTATTCCCGGTTCACTTTCATTATTGCATTTTAACTCTTCTTAAATCGACAGTTTATTTATCAACATTTTAAACTTAAGCTGTTAATTATTTTATTAATTAATATACTTAATATATCCTTCTTTTATTATGTGTTAATTTTTTAAACCCTGTAAACTTTATAGTATGTGATTTTTCATTTGTATTGTTTCTTGTCTTTTTTTTAATTTTTTTCCCTGTATTTTACCCCATTAATTGTTTCTATTTTCTATCTATTACAATCTTTAATAGGATTGTTATATGTTTTTATTATTACTAGTCTTACTATTATTCTGTCGGTCAATACCTCTTCTCTTCTGTATTGATGTAACCATATATTATATTCCGACTCTTTATTCTATATTTTTATTTCTTAAAGGCTCTTGTCTTAAAACACAATATGTTTTTTAAAATTAATTTCCTTTGCTGTATTTTTAAACTTTTATTTCATCTTATTATCTTTTCCCTTTTTTTAATTAGATCCTTTTGTATACCGCTTTTATTAGGCGTTTCTTTGAATTTAATTATCAAAGACTAGAGGAACTAGTCCCTAGGATTGCGCTAGGGGCTTGGCTGTAGCTCCTTAATTCGAGGACCCGCTGATTGCAGCGATCAACGGGGGTACGGCCATGAGAGATGAGTTGGATAGGATGGCCAGCATTGCTAGGATTACATATCCTAATACAGTAACGAACTTGAGAGGTATAAGGATAGCTGCAGTAAAAGGGAAATGAAAGATGGGTGGCCTACAAGTCAAGGTAGGGCTGTTAGATCCTAGAGAACGACAGGGTGGAGAACTACTTTTTGAAAGATCCCCCCTGCTTAAGCCATGCAGACTTATAACGGTCATCAGTTAGTACAAACATGGAGGGGATAGAGCGAGTCTGCATAGAGCTATACAACAAGATCTGTTATCCCGGGAAGTGTCGGGCCAGTCTGGAGACTCTGGCTCAATTCTTTGGGCCAAAATGTACATAGACTAAGGCACACAACGAGATTTGTGACCTTATTGAGGGCCGCATCCCGAGTGCTGGGAAGGATTTTGGTTATCTCTAAAGAGCCAGATTTTAGATAGTCCCGACGGAGGGAAACTCAAACCAGACTTGGTCGTAAAAAGCAAGGGAAGGGTCGTCATGGTCGATGTTACAGTCCGCCACGAGGATGGGGGAGTACTTCCCGAAGGGTAGGGCACACAAGGTACAGAAATATACGCCCTTATGCGAAATATGACTGTGCAGTTTGGCGCAACATGCCCGGCGCTAGTGCTTCCGGTCGTGGTGAGTAGTGTATGGTGAGTTTTAGCAAGTTTTACGTCACGAATATTAAAATATAGTGAATGTCTTAATTACGTCTGTGAGTGACGTCAGCCTTGGTGACGCCCGTCATAATGGATTTCATCTAGGGCGTTTAAAACAGATTTGAATGAATTATAATATTAAGGCAGTCTTAGTGACGTTGACGCCTTGTGAGTGACGTTTTATTTCTGGCAACTGACGTATGAGAGTATGGTAATGACGTCGCAATTATATATATATCAGTTTGAATGAATTATAATATTAATTGCCGTTAATTGTGCAGGAGTGTGTACGTCGGGCGTCATAAAATAATTAAAATTTTGGTTGAAAGGGGTAGAGATTAGTGACGTCATGATTGATAGTATTGTGATTGACATACCTTATCAGATTTGAATGAATGATAATATTAAGAGCCGAGGTATATTTTGTCAGTAGGACGTAATGACGTCATTTTAGATAGGAACCAAAACCCGTTTTCGTCGGTTCAGATGAAATTTAGTTTTTAAATAAGAATCAGTTTAAAAGGCCAACCAAGATCATTTTGTTTTTACAAGTTTTAGTGTTGAAGGTTAGCAAGTCGTTCTGCATTGAATGTTCAGTTTTTATTTTATTTACGTAATATGTAAATAAGATTTCTTTTTAAATACAATAAAAAAATAAAATATGAATTTTTAGAAATCCACCTTGACTGTAATCAGTTTAATGTTCAGTATAATGATATTTAATTAAAAATTAAAATTAATTGAAATAAATAGACTGTTTTGAAAAACAGTTTAACATTTTTTTTAATAAAATCTTATAAAAATTTTAATGTTGAGGTTTATTTTATTAAACATACATGATTAAAATTTAGTTTAATTTTTGATTTCAAGAAATAGGACATTTGAATCATTTTTAATTATAACAAAAAAGTTATTTTCCCAAAAAAAAAATTTTCATTTAAATGAGAGAAAAAATTTATTATAAAATGAAAAAATAAATCAATTTTTAATTTAATTAAAATGAATTTTATTATGGTTTAAAGGCCATCGACAACGGGTCATTAGGGCCTTGAAATATATTAAAAACATAATAAAATCCCATGGGGGAAAGAGTAAAACATTCCCATTGAGACACCCAAGGAGTGCTCAACTGGGCTTTTGGGTTTAAAATTAAGTGTACCCCTGCAAAAAAAAACCCACAAGTGTATCACCCCAAAAAAAAAGACAAAAGAAACACCCCCCCCCCCGGGTCACTGTGGGAAAAGGCCCCCTTAATATAGGGAAAGGGGGGGGATGGCATCATAAAATTGTCAAAAAATTTAAAGAGCAAAATATTTTAAATGGGAAATTTTTTAAATCATTTCAAAAAAAAATAGAAGGAGGATAAGGGCCCTTTAAATTCAAATTCCCTAGTAGCTACATCCATAAAAAAACATTGCTCTTGAAATAACTTTTTAAAACTTGATTACGGTCTTTCCTATCATGTTACGAATGTTGTATAAAAAATTATAAAAATTTTTCCAAAAAAATTTAAGGTAAAATTTTAATTAAAAATTATATTGATGAAATTTTAAAGTCCTTAATTTACAAAAATAAAAGTATAAATTGATAAAAAAAAAAGGACAAGAATAAAAAGCTAAAAAAAGGATCCCAACAAAGTTTGATAAAAACTTAAACAAATTCAACGTATGAAAATCATATACACCTAAAAAAAATTTTAAAGGTAAAAAAAGTATAGCCAGGACAATCGCCCATTGCGTGACTAGAGACACCCCAAAATTTTAAAAAATACGAGTTTCTTTCCCGAACCCCTAATATCCTAAAAAACAGTTTAATAATATTGAAAGATAGTTACACCCCGGTCTAACCTCCTGACCGATACATCGATACATAAAATGCAAAAAAAAGAGTTATTTATATTAAACAAATTAATTTTCCGGTTATCCTTATGACCCGATAATAATAAGCAAAAAAAGGTTTATCTTATTAAAAAAATTTAATTTCCCGGTCCTCCCCCATGCCTGAATTATGATGCTGTTTTATAAAAGAAATTTATGATCCAATGGTCCAAAACCTGGTCCCCCCTCAGGACCCCCATACAGTAAAAGCTGTATCAAGCTCGTTTTCAAGTTATTGCAATGATCTGTCGGAAAGCCCCAGGCAATGCTCTGTCCCATACAATTTAATATCTTTTATACTCTTTCTGAATCTAGACACAAAACAAGGGGGGGGGAAAGTTCAATTCAAGCCAGAAGTAACCACAGGGATTTTCGTCATTTACATCAGTTCTTCTTTTTTCCCGGTCTTGATTGGCCCTCAGCCGACGATTGCAGCAAAAAACGAAATTTGAAATTGATTCTTCGACAGCTTGGAAGGTCTGTTGCTAGGTGACGGTTGCCAGGTCTTCCCCCGGTGGAACATGCGAGTATGTTTGCGCTGCCCTAGGAACGTCGTTTAGTTAATATTTTTCTCGGGCCGGTTACAGTTTGGAATTTCTTGTAGTCTCCCGCCCCGCCCGGGGCCCTTTTTTACTTGGCAGGATTCTAGTGATGTCAGCTTGGAGATTAAGGTAGTGACGAACAATGTTTTGTAGGGGCAGACAAAATTTGGGTAAATAAAGAAGTTTTTTTGATGTTGTGGTTGGGCTGATGGGATAATAGGAATAGTATATTATGGTTACGTCGGAGTTTTAAGGAGGGGTAGTATGTTAAGTGTGAAGCGTTAGAAATAGGTTGGGTGGGGGGAGCAATTGTCAATTTCGAAGATTGTATTGTTACAAAAACAAAAAATTAAAAAATAACAGTTAAAAAGACAAAATGTTAAAATTATAAAACGTTAAAAAGACAAAACAACAGTTAAAATTTTAATAAAAAAGTTAAAAAGATTCAATATGGCTAATATCCAAAAGGGCACTTTTAAAAATGATCAAATGGCATTAAAAAGATCCCCCCGGCGTTTAAAACGGATAAACAAATAATCCATCCCCATATCGCGTAATAAAAAACGTAGTCACCCTTTAAATCAAGAGCCCGACGGTAGGGGCTAGTTTGCGAACTCCCCCAAAATGTGATGCCACTAAGGGGAGTATCACAGAACTCCCCTGGAGGTGGATTCCTTCAGAAAAAACTATGGGTCTGAAATATGCCCCACGCGGAGTTCGTCCGATGACCTCCTTTTGGGCTTTCGTATAGAAAAGGGCCATCGCGACCACCTCCCTGATGGCCCCACTTGTTTCTGAGCGGGGGCGAGACCCATGCCGTGCCCCGGTGCGTAAGACCCCCCCCCCGAAAAAAACCCTTTGATCTAAAAATTGACCCCGGACCCGCCCGGGGCAGGCGTGCTGCCCCCTTGCCCGGCCCAGTTTTTCCTGGAAAAAACCCGGTGACCCGGAATCCAGCAAAAGGCGGGGGGGTTAAAGAATAAATTTTAATATTTTTTGGAAAATCTGCAGAGAGGTTTCCGAGAGGGGAACAATATAACAGGCACTCATGGAACGTGGTGAGGACGAACAGTGTATTGGTATCAAAAAACAAAGTTTAAAAAAATGGCTAAAATTCAGCCGAAAAAAAAAAAATGGTTTTTAGGAAAACCAAAATTTTAAAAATTGGCCCTTCCCAAAAAAAGCAACCCAGGGGGGGGGGCTCCAGTTTTTGGCCATCAGTGTAGATGCGTCAAATCCGTGAAAGCGAGTGGAGGGGGCTTTAAAGGCCCTTCATATACAAATTTGGGGGGTTTGGTGCTTAGGGACTTGGCAAGTAAAATGGCTTTCGGAGGGGTATTTCCAGGGAGAAACCCCCCGGGGTGGGGGGATACCCTTTGGAACCCCCCAAGTGTAAAAAAACCAAATGCATTGGATCCCAACCCGGCCTTTGTCTACAATTTTTTAACAAGACACGGTTAGGGGGATGAAAACAGGGCGGAAAGAAAAATTTTTGGCGTAAAATGCAGTTTGACAGGTCCAGGAGAAAGCCGCCGGAAGAAATAGGGGGCTCGCCGGGTCAGAAAATTGCTGAGATGGATGGTCGAAAAGCACGTAGCCAGTCGAACCCCAGGGTGGACGCTATCGGTATCTTTAAGCGAGGGTTAGCGGAAAACAAAGGTAATCAAGTTTTGATCTCAAAGGGCTTATGGGGCATCTGGGTTTCCCTATCGCCCCCAAAGAGCGACCATAAAAAATTTAAAAATTAAAAAGTTTTCAACCTCGTTTCAGGTTTTGATTGGGGGCCTTTATTTAAAAAATAAAAAAAGCCCGGAAACCTTGGTCTGGAAGGTAAAACAACGTTGTTCATTAAAATAGGGGGGCTGGCGTTTTTCCGCGTAAAACTTGAAAGGGGACGACGTGTTTTGGCCCAGAAAAACGAAAACCTTTTTAGATGCCCAACCCTGTTTTTTTTTCAGCGGTTGTATCTGTCGTTCAGCCTGTGGAGATTGATGAACGCAATAAATTGGTAGTATCAAAAAAAGGGGATGAACGAAAAGGTAAACGACGTTGTTCCCAAAAAAATTTTTTTTCGCGATAGCGAAAAGTCGGAAAAAAATCCTGGGATCTTTTCTTGAAAAAAACCTGGAAAAATTTTTTAAACCCCTTTCCCCGGAAGTGTTTATCCCCTAAAATTGATATAAAAAAGGAAAGGTTTTTCCCCAAAACCCCCCAAATTAAAAATGTTTTTAAAATGCCCCGAGCTGGTGTGTCCTTTCTAAAATCGAAGAAAAAAAAACCCAAAGGGGGCGTTTAGGGAAAAAAACGTCACAAAAAGCCCTCTTAAACGGACAATATGATCAACTGTAGATCGGTTCCCCGGGAAAAAACCCTTAATATTTAAAAGAGTTGCGGGTTCTAAAACCCTATAAAACGTTTTTAATTTTTTTTCCGTATTTTCTAAAACTAGTTAAACATCGGGGTAATGTTGGGGGTTTAAATTTATCTTTCCAATTTTATATAAAAGGGGTAAAGATTGCTTGCCCCAAAGGGGGAACTATAAAATCCCCCACACTATTGAAAAATCCGAAAAATTTTCGTGCCCGGAAGGGGCGCTGCCCCAACATTTCATGGGTTCATCTGGACCGGAAACGTGTTACCCCCTGGGGGGGGGTAGGTCGTTTATTTGGTGAAAGGAGGTTATAATTCCCCCCCGGGGACCAAAATCAAAGTGGCGCCATGCTCCTCTTATGCCGCGAATGTAGGTAGCCGCAGTGCTAGAAATAGCGGGAAATCGAGCCCCCAAACATTGGCGACCCCTTATAGGGGAGTGACAAAATGAACCCTTAGAATGGTGCGGGTTATTTTAAGGTATTTTTTTACTAGTAATTTGAATATGGTCCCCCTTTGGTTGTGGGGGGGGGAAATGTAAGGTTAAAAAAAAATGTTCCAAAACTCTCTTTGCTTTCTCGGGAAAAATACGGCGAGCTATAGCAGTGAACCGGAAGACTCCCGATTTCCCAAGTTGGACGTGATGAAAGGGGGTGGGCCCTCCCCGGTTAGGGAAATAGCCAGCCGGTCCCGTTCCCCCGGGAAAACGGTGGCGGGGTTTGGCGGGATTTAGGGTGGTCCCCGCCGCCGAGACCCTCAAGTAATTGCCCGCCTTAAAATCGAGTGGGAATGGGGTTGTGAATACGCGGCTCGCGGAATTATCCCGTTGCCCTTTAAAAACCCATTGGAGGAATTTGCTGTTGGGGGGTTTTAATTTGTGAAAACAGAATGGGAAATGATCGTGCCCTAGGGCCGGTGAACCTCCAAATGGAAGTGAGCAGCAATCCCGGTAAAAGGGTGGTCGATGCAGGGGGAAAACAATTAAAAAGGGGGAAAGGGGTTGGGTCCCCGGGGTTCATTAAACCAGGGTTTCCGAAAAAAGAATTCCCCCTTCCCCCCTCCCGCGGGGTTTGTAAAATTTGCCCCCCACCGGCTAGCGCGTTAAAAACCCCCAAAATGTTAGGAGGGGGAAAATTTTATAAAGGGGCCCCCTTGAGCTTTGGAAAAATCACCGGTGGGGGGGAAAGCAGCTGGTTTCCTCTAGGAAGGGGGGGGCCCGACCAATCATTGGGATCAGGGCAAAATTTATAAAATTTTGATATATGTTGTCGTGAAAAAATTTCCCCACCCCGCTAGCCCGATCAAAGAGTGGCTTGTCGGTACGATATAAATCGTACCCACGAAGCATCGGGTTTGTCAGTTGGGTGGAAGTGGGTTTCCTGAAAACACAAGATGGGAGGATGCAGGGAAGAAATTAGTAGTTTAATTTCCTCTACACGAGCATAGAAACCCCTACAATTCCATGTAGTAGCGAATTATGTATAAATATAGGTTTATTCATCCACGTAATCCATGGCGCTATCTCTCAAGAGTAAAAATTGGTTATGGACCTTTTTAGGTCCTCTTGCCTTGCCGAGTTTCTTCTGGACCTCTCGTTTCAAGAGAGGCTTTTGTTTCTCCAGAAGAGATTTGGGCGTTGGGTCGGTGCGCGAAGGCTTTGTTATAGCCTTCGACGCATTATTTTTAAATCATTAATTTCGGCGATACCTCGTTGGGCCCTTCTTGAGGCACTGGCAGGACTCGTCTTGGCGGCCTCACCTGTTTCGCCACCCACTCCAACCTCCGAAGACTCGGAGACTAGAGAGGGCGAACCAAAACGGCCGCAAATACTTTTGTTCCCGAGGTGGATTCGGGGGGGTTACCCAAGGTGGACTCGGGGGGGTTACCCGAGGTGGACTCGGGGGTGTTACCCGAGGTGGACTCGGGGGGGGTTACCCGATGTGGACTCGGGGGGGGGGGGTTACCGATGTGGACTCGGGGGTGTTACCCGAGGTGGACTCGGGGGTGTTACCCGAGGTGGCCTCGGGGGGGTTACCCGAGGTGGACTCGGGGATTTTCTCCGAGGAAGGCCACGAGGAGAACTCATGGTGGCACAGATGGTGGAGACAACATCTCCGAAGTTGTCACTTGGGCACTAATTTTATCGCCACCGTTGCCGGCGCGCTATTACTATTTTTTTCTCGAGTAGAGGTCAGTGGCACGGGTATCGAAGAAGGCTTTGAAATGTTAACTGCGCAATGGCAGTTGGGGCAATTGATATTCTGGGAAACTATCTGACTTTAAGAGGTCTGAAATACCGGAGCTTGGCTAGATACGTATTCTTTGCGTGCTTGGTTGTATGGAATCTTCTTTTCAGTTTGTATCTCAAGCACTTTTTTCTCCAGCTTCCATTTCGGACAGGCCCGAGACCAAGCAGAGTGCGAACCCTTGCAGTTAACGCAGAATTTAGGAGACTAAAACGGTGTATCGTGAGCCTCCTGTCCGCAATCCGCACAGTTTGGTTTACCACGGCATCGCAGCTTAGTATGTCCAAACTCCTGGCACTGAAAGCAGCGCGAGGGTTAGGGACATACGGCCGGACCCTGAGCACGTGGAAACCCGCTCGGACCTCCTTTGGAAGGGTTGGAGTCGCAAAGGTAAGGATATTAGTGTGTCTTTTTTTCACTGCCGTTCTTTTTCACTACTATGCGGTATACTTCAGTGACATTCTGAGGGGCTAGCTCCTCACAGATTTCCTTAATGCTCACGCAGTCCAGGTCATAGCAAGTGACCACTCCTTGCAAACATTGGGGAACCTGTGGGGTTCCACCTTCACCAGTATACGAGACGTATTGCTCAACGGTATTTCTTTAAGAGCCAGTATGTTGCCTGATTGGATGTCGGATGATGTCTGAATGAGAATGGTGCCGTCACGAAGTTTTCTTATAGACACACTTGCCTTGGCTGCACCATTTATCGCTCTTTCGAGGATAAATGGGCTCACCTTCGTCACTCGAGACATTACCAGGAAGCGGGGCTGGGGCCTCAGCACTCCTGGATTTCTTCTAATTGAGGGCTGTACGGCTTACCCGTTTCCGCCTCTTATCGATATTACGGCCTGTGTGGGGCCGGGCAGTGAGTTGCTAGCAGGGTTTGGCAGTACGGTGCCAGCGTCGACAATAGATTCGGCCATGCCGTGATTGGGGACGACCTACACAATACTCGGATCGTAGACCCAGGGTGACCCAAGTTGGTACTACCACATATGGCCCTGTTAACTGTCCGACGAGAGGCTCTATACGACGCTAGACATGACAACCTTCGCATAGAGCATCGCCGATGAGAGAGGTCGTCGCAGCAGGTGGGTGTAGGAAAGTGCCAATTTTACGTCCGGGCCCTCATGAACGCAACCGAACTTTTCTCAAAGTGGGTACCCGGTTATTGTCATCCCTAAGGTCCTTCTACTAAGATATTGCAACCGGCGCACTTTCATTTAGGAGCTAAAGGCAGTGGTATCCAATAATAAACAGAGAAGAGCCGGGTTAGTTGCCAAGGTCGTCAACGGAAAGGCCAAAGGCCTCCATGCAGGATGAACGGTGGGGGAAAGGAAGAAAAAGGTAAGGGTAGATAAAGCGAAGGGAGAAGAGTGAAAAAAAGGGGGAAAGTGAAGGAAGAAGAAAATGATGTGAAAGGAAAGCTATAGGATAGGTTTGTCCCACACGAGGTACGTCCTGCACAGAAGCCTCCCCTTTTAGTCGCCTCTTACGACAAGCAGGGGTTACTGCGGGACTATTCTATACCCCGTCCCGATTAAGACTCTTTTTATTTTATTTAATGATTTGTTTAGTTTTAATTTATTTAGATGTATAGTTAATCATTGTGCTCTAGTTTGAATAGTCAAAACCTTGATATTCGTGGGCATTTTCATTCGTGTTTAGTCAGCAGAATACCCAATATTTCTAACAGAGCTCGTGGTTCACACGATCAAGTGTGACGGCCCGTGACCCTCCCTGGTCACGCGCGCCCCACGTTACATTGGTGTCGGAAGTAGGATATTGGTCGTTTGTTTGCTTAATGATAACAAAAAAAATTCCCGTGGATATCCAGGGTTTAACAGCTTTTATTCAAGCCATGGCAGAACAAAATAATAACATGCTGGACCAATCGCGTCACAAATTACGTCATTGAACAACAAGATGGCGGAATAGACGACATAATTGTAAAGAAAGATGGCGGTACAAACGATATCTTTGAACACCATTAAAGAGTACTGAAATCAGCCATATCATCAATAGGCAGCCAAATGAGTGAAGAGCGTTCCCCAGAGAGTTAGCTTATCGTCTTCAAGCAGTGGACAGGGTCTGACGCTTTGGACCAATCTGCTGTGAAATACGCTTTTGATGACACTGCTATGGATGATGATGTTTGTGGTGATTATCTGAGGATGACATTGTAGGCGTTAGTGACTACGCTGCTGTTGGGGATGACGACGCTGTTGGTGGCGAAGCTATTGGTGACTACGCTGGAGGTAACAACGCTGTGGACGAAGACGCTGTCAGTGACGACACTAAAGAGATGACGACATTGTTGGTTAAGACTCCATTGATGGCAATGATATTGGTAAAAACAATGTTGTTGATGAATATGATCAGGTGAAGTTTAACATGACGAACGCTATGGACAATGTTCTTAATTGGAATTCAAAAGGATTGACAAGTGTGGACTTTGATTGGTTGTTCCTTCATCTTAACCGATGTTTGAGTGAAAAACGACTTGATCTTGGCCAAAGAAATAGGAGCTACAGAGTGCAGAAAAGGGAAGTTACTTCGGATGAACGGGCGACTAGGGACGACAGTCAAATTATGCTGTTTTTTTGTAAGGGATGTCCTGGACCACCTCTTAGGCTTAGTTTATATTCATGCATAATTCATAACTAATAGCGAATAATGTATAGTACGTAGAAGTTGAAACATTTTATATGATGGGTCTATAATCGATTTATAGTTAATAGTGGAATAACTTTAACTTTTCTTATACGTTATGCTTATGCACGAGTTGTGAAACAATATTCTTGCGAGAAGATCTAGCCAATAGGATTTATGGAAAACATATAAAATAATATTTGAAAAATATCGATTTAAGTTAGAAGTTGTTCGCCATATTGAGCTTTAGTTATCGTTAAATGGTTTTATATTGTGATTTTAACTTGAAAATGAGTGAAAATGAAAGTGACAATGATATATGGTTGAATTTACAGAAGATGTTTTTGTCTCTGTTGTGGAGCAATATCCAAATTATATATGACAAGTCTAGACCAGATTATAAAAAATATAGCCAAGAAAGACAATGCTTGGGGATCCATTGCAGAAATTATGAATTATTCAGGTTGGTGGTTCAGTTTGTGTTTCAATATATTTTATTCATTTTAATCAATAACAATTGAGTTTTGGTCGCACTCTTGCCTTTTCTACACGTTGATTAAATAGACTTAAAAAGTGTTGGATATGATTGTAGCCTAATACGAGGTAGGCCTACTATTTTAATGGTTATTTGCTAGGTTTCAGGTTAATTTGAAAGTCAATAATACATAAAGTAATTTTCTTTATTTGCTTGGATTTATTTGCACAATCTTGGTTCGCTATCATTTTACTGCATTGGTGAATACGGAGACTTGATTGCCCTGTCAACCAGTGACATGAAAGTTGGGACTCTAATTTAGCTTTATGCCGGGATCACAATCAACTTAACGTTAACTTAACTTAACGTAAGATTTTTCATCTTTTCAAATGAAAAGCCATCACGATGTGGTTAACTTATAGTAAGATTGTCTAGGGAGATCTTTCTTTTTATGTGAAATATAAGTGAAGGTCACCGCGTGATCTAGCCAGCCAACCACATTAACACTGCTATTTAGTACTTTATCTGTTTTGCAAGTATCGTTACTTAATTTCTTTATAATGTATATATTTAATTGCAATGTAATCATATCAAAGTAAACAATACATATAGTCACAGATAACATTAATATATATAGAGTACAGTTCACAGATCAACATCTATGCTCTACAATGCTGATGTTTGGCTCAAGCTGTTACATTAAGTTACGTGAATTAGTGATAGGTCTTTGTTTCTTTACGAAAAGTGAACGTTACGCTAAGTTAAGTTTATCTTGATCCCGGCATTATGTAAAGAGTGGTTTTGTTTAACATACATTTTTTCCTACTATCCCTTTAAATAAGTTTGGGTACATTTGCTCTAATATTCTACCTTCATTATTCCTACTTTATCAGTGCAGTTAAATTCTTATAACCAGACAAATAATAGGAAATGTTACTTAAAAAAATCTACTTTTTAAACTAGCCTAAGCTTATTTATTTTGATGTAGATTTAAAAATTCTGTTTTGTTGCAACTGGTAAGTCCAAAATGGTTTAACGTAATGTAAATTTAATAGTTATTCAGAAGTCCCTTTTTTTATATATATAAGAGAAAATGTCTTCGGAATCTTGTGTCATGTTCAGGAATAGTTAACTTCAATATGGAAGAAGTACTTTGGTTATATTATGCCTTTTTAGTCTGATGGACAAGTCAGATTTTAATGACTCTTTAAGTCAATTGCTGAGTGCATTATTGTGTGTTTGGACACTGTCATAACGTTAAAGCCTCGGCTTAGAAAAATGTGAAGTTTTAGTGTACTGATTTACACTAACTCCCAAGTTCCAATAAATCTTGGAGTGAAAATTCTTCATGACATCCTAAACGTCATGAACATCAGTTCTTTGTTATTGATGGTTACCGCCAGGAAGTCTATTTTTTCTTTTGCCTTATGCAGTTCAGTTGTTAATGATAGAGATTTGGTTATGGGGTCATTGTACATGGAAAGTATTAGCTTGGGTGAGCAACCGTGGAAATTGCCCTAGTGTCATAGTGGGGTCCGCGCAAATAATACTATTTTGTTTTGTCCTGTAAATAGGTCCTAATTTTGTATTAGTCTAAAAATATTAATGTACGAGGGTCATCAGAAAGTAAGGTTACAAGGGGTCCTAAGGCCTGGGGAAATTTTTTGTTTCAAATTTGGCACACCTGACGGTGTGGGGGGGATCTTAACGGTCAGTTTGTTTGGTCCCGCGTGTTTGTCGGCCATTTTTTTTCTAGTCACAGTAAATTCTTCCTATGGAGAGGTCGTCGCGCGCTCCCGCCACCCCGTCCGTGCGAGATCCGCGCGGTCATCCGTTTTTTACTTTGCAGAACAATACCGCCGCGAATATCCATCGGAGCTGTGGAAGTTTATGTTAGTGATGTGATGAGTCGACAACATGTCACGAGTGGGTTAGGTTGTTCAGAGAAGGCCGTATGATACTCACGACGAGGCAAGGAGTGGGAGACCATCAGTGATTTCAGACGAATTGTGCGAAAAATTGTAGAACAAGTGCGAAATGACCGCCGTGTGACGCTTGATGACCTTCACGAAAAATTCCCTGACATTTCTAGAGTCTCCTTGGTGATATTGTGTCGGAAAAAAACTTGGTTCAAGAAGTTGTGTGCGAGATGGGTGCCCAGAATGCTCACACCGGAGCACCGTCAAAATCGCGTCACCACCGCGCTGTGAATTTTTGGATCGTTTTGTACAGGAGGGAGAAGCTTTTCTGGACTCTATCGTGACAGGGGATGAGACGTGGGTGTGTCACTACACCCAGAGACCAAAAGACAATCACTTCAGTGTCGTTATTCATCTTCCCCAGCCACCAAAAAGTTCAAGACAACCCATTCAGCCGTAAAAGTCATGGCATCTGTTTTTTGGGACCGTAAGGGCGTCCTTTTGGTGGATTTTTGCCCAAAGGGATACCATTATTGCAGAGGCTTACTGCAATACCTAAAAAACTCAGAAGAGCCATTCAGAACGCAGAAGGGGAATTGCTGACCCGGGGGTCAGCCTCCTGCATGACAACGCCAGGCCCACACCGCGCGAGTTTCACAGGAGCTGCTGACATCATTTGGATGGGATTTGTCACACACCCATATTCACCCGACTTGGCGCCTTCGGACTATCACTTTTCACTAAACTAAGGAGTTTTTTGGGTGGGAAAACGTTTTTCCAACAATCAGGAGGTCGAGGAAGCTGTGAAGAAGTGGCTGAAAGAGTTGCGGCGGAGGTCTATGACACTGGCATACAAAGCTGGTGCCCGACTACAGAAATGTCTTGATCTCGACGGCGATCATGTTGAAAAATAGTATAATATATTTCTGAAGTATCCTGTGAGTTTCAATTAAATACAAGCATTTTTCGATTCTAAATAAATGTCGTAACCTTACTTTCTGGATGGCCTCGTACTATGAATGCTCAGGCAGTACCGTAAGGGATGTGTCCAGCCATGGTACCTTAATGACGCCTGGTTCTTAGCCATCAATCAGCTGGATTTACCAGCCAATTATCCAACAAATTTAGTGGATCCTGTTAATATTCAACCCTGCCAAGTGAGACTGTATAAATGTTATCTTCTAAATTTGCTCTATATTGTGCTTTAACTAATTCTCAAATTTACTCTCCTTTTAGAAATTCTACAGCCTGTTGCCTGGCCATGTACTGCCAGGTAGCCACAAGTAATCAAGTAATCCCTCAAGTTTATTTGCCTTTTGAAGAAATTTAATACACTCTGAAATTTTCTATCTAATTGTAAAACTTGTATTTCTTTCATGCATTTATTGTTTACTAAATAAAACTATATTGTCAAATTGATATGTTGAGTTTTGTAATTTAGTACAAATCTACTCACAAATGGTTAATATTGGTTAATGTTTAGAATCTATAATACATAGTTATAAAACCATTTAATGGTAAAGAGTTATATGGTAGAGCGAATAAGATTATTCAATACTCACTCAAGATTATTATTAGCACACCTCTTACTACCGTTCGGGTTATACGCACTAACGCTAATGGTAATGGTAAGGTGATTGTGAGATGAAATGGAAGACCTAAAGTTTAACATTAAATCCGAACCACGGTGGAGGCCTGGCATTCCTCACATTCACAAGTTGTGAATAATACACATCTTGTCAGAGGTGAAGGAAGGGTTTGGCAATCAGATAAATCTGTGCCGGCACCGAGGATTGAACCCGGGCGCTTGCACAGAAGTCAGACACCTTACCCCTAGACCACCAGGTACCATTTTAATTATCTAACATGTACCGGTCTTGTAAATTTTTTAACTAACACGTTAAAATCTCTTCAAAAACTGAAAATACAAATTAACTCTAAATAAATAAAACAAATTACAGCTTTATTTAAAACAGAAATATAACATATTGAAACAAGTTTTTTATCTCCAAAATATTAGTTACTATAGTACTAAAAACAGTTTTGTGTGGAATTATTTTGCGATAGATCCAAATGATACTCAAAAACTGTGTTCATTTTGTACAAAGACAATTAAGTTATATAGCCAGGCATCTCACTTTTGATTAAAAATTTAAATATCAGCCAATTTAAATACAGATATTGTTAAAACTTAGGTGGCCAGAAAAAATCCTTATTCCCCTTATCAACAAAGCAAACCAGGGTTAGGGACATACAACCGGACCTGAGCACGTGGAAACCTGCTAGGACCTCTTTGGAAGGGTAGGTGTCGCAAAAGTGAGGATATACGTATCGGTTTTTTTTTTCTCTTTGCCGTTATTTTTTGTGACAATGCGGTACACTTCGGTGACATGCTGAGGGGAAAGCTCCTCACAGATTCCTCAATGCTCACGCAGTCGAGGTCATAACAAGTGACCACTACTTTGTAAATTGAGGAATCTGTGAGGTTCCACCTTCATCGGTATATGAGACGTATTGCTCAACGGTATTTCGAGATCGCGATTATTATTTGAAGAATGTGTGTCAGTCGTGGTCTGAATCATGATGGTGCCATCATGCAGTTTACTTATTGAGATTCCGATTTCGCTGCTCCATTTTCACTCTTTCGATGATAAATGGGCTAATGCGTTTCAGGTCTTCATTGTCTTCTACTCGAGACATTACCAGGACGCGGGGCTGGGGCCTCACCATACCTGGATTTTTTCAATTTAAAGGGCTGGACGGCCTTACCCGTTTCCGCCTCTTGTCTATATTACGACTATGCGAGGGGCCGGGCAGTGAGTTGCCAGCAGTGTTTGGCCAGTACGGTGCCAGCGGCGACAATGTTGTCGGCCATGCCGTGATTGGGGACAGCCTACACAATACTCGGATCGTAGAACCAGGGTGACCCAAGTTGGTACTACCACATATGGCCCTGTTAACTGTCCCGACGAGAGGCCCTATATGACGCTAGACATGACAACCTTCGCATAGAGCATCGCCGAGAGAGAGAGGTCGTCGCAGCAAATGGTGTAGGAAAGTGCCAATTTTACGTCCGGGCCTCGTGAACGCAACCGATCTTTTCTCAAAGTAGGGTACCCGGTTATTGTCATCCTAAGGCCCTTCTACTAACCGGCGCACTTTCATTCAGGAGCTCAAAGCAGTGGTATCCAATAATAAACGAGGAGAGCCGTGTTCGCTGCGATGGACGTAATCGGAGAGGCCAAAAGTCTCTGTGCAGGACTGAACGGCAGGGGAGGGGAAGAAAGAGGTAGGGATTGATAAAGCGAAGGGGCTAGAGTGAAAAAAAAATTAGTGAAATTGAAGGAAGAAGAAAATGATGTGAAAGGAAAGATATAGGATAAGTTTGTCCTGCATGAGGTACGTCCTGCACAGAAGCCTCCCTTTTAGTCGCCTCTTACGACAAGCAGGGGTTACTGCGGGACTATTTCTAAACCCCGCCCCGCGTGGGATACCTCAAGTATTGTTGCACACTTGTTTAATGTATTTGTTTAATGGAGGTTGGCCGTGTTGATGGGAGTCATTTATTGCTTTGGGAGTTGTTATTATTTTTCTCAATTTTTACCTTACCTTGCCACTCTTTCAATTCTTTGCTTATTGTTGTTTATTATTGTGTTTGAACCATCAAAGTTAGTTATTAGAGTAAATACATGGTTCAAGGGAGTGTGTAACACTACTCCCAGTTCACCCAGCCGTTGATTTGAACTAAAAATTCAGCACGGATCGTGTGTGTGCCTGTACTTTTCCTAGTAAACAAAAAATATTTTTTTTCTAAACCTATTATTAATTGGTTCATCGAGCACCAGGGTAATAAAAAATTACTCGCGGAGTCACAAGTCCAACATACATATACAATAAAGAGGAATGGATTTTATTGGAGCAGGGTAAGGTGTCACCATTGGTCCGTAAAGAAGTTATAATGTATTAATCCTCCAGATTCTTTATTAAACGGGTTACTTGAACAATAATTTACGTTTGATGCCCAATATCAATCGTTAGTGAGTCTTCTTACGGAAACAAATGTCTTAGGTTCGAATGTCAACAGTTGAAAACCAGGGAATTTATCACGTTTGAATTATTATTTTCCACGCCAAGGGGTGAACTAGGGATTGTGGGATGGGTTCCAGACGGTGGATTTCAAATCAGTGCCGCTATATAGTTTCACTATAGAGAATAATTAATTGCGAACCACAGGTCTAAGAAAGCAATCTATTCGATTCCTGGTCCACTGGTTGCCCACACTTTGGTCAGTTGGGGTCTCCAGCTAAAATGATAAGGTTTGGTAACAACATAATTATTTTTATTTTTAAACAATGAAAATTACTCTAAGGGAATTTTCACGTTTGAATTATTCTTTAGCACCAACTTATCAGGACGATTAACAGGTTATTTTTTCTCACCGCGTTGTGTGTTATTCAACGTCACTCTGCGAGAACTTACATTTATTCATAAGTAATATTGAATACAACTATGTGGAACTTGAATTTTTTGTAAATATCATAGGGAAAATTCGCGGCGGTTATATTTTGATTAAATAATTTTTAACTTTAATTTTCTTCACACGGTTATATCAACATTTGTTGAATATCTGTCAAGGGTGTCCTGGAATTTAATGCTCGAAACTATATTTTGTTAACACCTTGAGCCTGTAAGCCCTCACCCCTCCCGCCTCTCACTTCACGGCCGTAACAATTATGTTTTATGTTATAGCCTTTAGTTTTGTATCAAACTACATATTTTAAAAATCTAGAGCATTTGCCTCGCATTACCATTGGCGAGGACTATAGAATATTAAATCTTACAATCTCCATCAGAGAGTTTTGAAAACATCCCTTGTTTATTCGTGGATACCGCATACAAAAACATGGAATAATAAATATTCTACAGAAAGATCTCCTCAAGGATGCTTTAACAGTCAATGTTTGAGTTTGGAAACAAGCAATACGGGATTACTGGTGAGTAGTCATAAACACTTAATACAATTTTTAGCGTTTGTAAACCAAAAAGTTTATTAAGAGTCTTACTATTTCAATCGTATTATACGTTTATATGCTAAATAATCTTGTATATAAATTAGGAAGAGACACAGTTTCAGACCTAATATTCTATGTTAATAATATAACAATTACTCTGATAAAATATATGAGCTGTTTAGGTTTAAAACATAATCATAGCACTAATATGGCTTTGAATAGTGTATTACTCTGATAAAAAATACTTCAGTCCAGGTAACAAACAAATAAAACCGTCTGAATATCGATTAAAAAATTATTTAACCTGTTATATGTTTCATAAAGCTTAAGAAACAAGTCGTAGCACTAGTCTTTTTTTTAATAATATAATTAGTGGAACATATTATAATACTACCCGTTTAGAAATAAAACTTTAATCTTGTGTTCTAGTCTTAACAACAATCATGGCAGAGTACAACCGATTTCAGGTACAAGCGCGGATTTTGATCAATACACAGAGGTAAATAGAAATAGGTTTCATAATCAATTTAAAAACAATAAGGTTTTTAGAAGAATTATTGGACCACGACAGTCCTGCTAACTAATGGAGATTGTAAGAAGTCCTCGACAGGGATGTTGCTTTATTATAATATATAAGAGGCAATGCTCTAGCATCATTAATTAGCAATCATCAATAATCAACATGTTTGGTGGGAAGGTGGAGGGGGTGATAGGAGATTTCAGCCTATTTAATGTGTACGTACTATCACAAGATATTGAATACCGTGTGGCTTATATACAAATCTCCTCCGAGATGTACTGTCACTAGTTTCCCTCCCAAAAAGTTTCCCCATTACATCACATTATTCCTATCCCAATATCGTCTGTCCCTCGACTTGTATTGTCTGCCGCCAACTGGCGCCAGGGTTGCGATGACGTCATCGGACGTGGACTGATAAATAAACTCCAACGCCCCAATCCTCCCCAAAATAATCAACATGTCTGGGGGGGTACAAGGGGGCGGCAGGGGATTTCGTAACTCTCTCGGCGTTTAGGAGGGGGGTAGCAACATGTCCGGAGGGAGGAGAGGGGAACAGCCAGGACAAAGATTGCAACAACAACATTGAGTAATCATCACAATACACACACTCACCGTCATGTTCATGTTCAAGGTCAAACTGGGTGATCAATCCTGAAGTATACTCCCAGTTCTCCGACTTGATTGCCTCCAAGAGTGCTTTGTACTGTTGGTTATAAACTGACCAGTTTCTATCGACCTTGAAGCTTTTGTAGTGAGTAGCAAAGTCTGTTGGGACAAAGTTTAAATTCAGAGCATCGAGTAGGTGGCGATCTGGAGGGAATGAGTGGAACTAAAGTTTTTTAATAATCTTTTCTAAATGATTAATTCAATCTTTGTTAAATAATTAAATCTCTTTGTACCTTTATTTTATGTATTTAATCTTACCTTAATATTATTTTTTATACCTTGTATTTTAAAAATGTCAAGTCTTCAACTATTATACGATTGGTCCTTTTTATCTTGTAATCTTGTCGCTGATTGGTCTATCAAGAATCTCGATTTCTGTTCAGGCAGGTGACGTCGTTAACTCGGCCACTCTCTCTTTGGATTCAATTGACGTGAGACGTAATATTTAGTGTCTTCCTTTTTTTTACTTGATTGGGGAATCAGTTTTAATTTAACATGTAGGTTTTTTTTTGGTGGTTGGTATGTTGAGGTAAAGTTTCCGTATAATTTTTTTAATTATGAACTTTTAAGTTTTTATTATTTTGTAGCCTTTTGTATTGTAATGTAACGCCAGATTGGTCAACATGAGACTGTTTTTTGTTTATGTTATTAGTTTGTATCAGACGACATCCTATATACCACTTTTTTTAAATTATAATCAAACAGGGAATTAAGTATGATGATTGAAGACTATTTTTATTTTTGTTATTTGTTTTATTTTTATTTTGGTTCGCTGGTATTTTACGGGAGACACCTTTTATAAATCCTTTTAACAAATCGGTAATGTAGCAAACGTAATCTGTTCTCATTTGTTTTAAATTAATCTTGTATTATTATTATTATTATTATTATTATTGTTTAACGGCCCATCGACACATTTAATCTTGTAAAAATGTGTTTAAATTTTGTATTGTAATAAATTCTAAAGTCCTTTGTATACAGGATTTTGATTTAGGGATCCTGTGGGAAACCACGTGTTTGGTGTAATCCCCCACCCCTTAGTTTTTATTAATTAATAATTACTTATGCTCTCTTTCAGTCTTGGCTAAGTTGAGTAATGATGGAATTATATGTATAAACTTTCAATAAGTTCAAAATGTGTTACTGGTTACCTTTCAAGAGAGGCGATCAGTACAGCTTGAAGGCACTAACAGCTCGACAATTGCCAGATTTGTTCGCGATTCTCTGGTAAGTTGGATTTATTATAAGTTTTTACATTCTGAACTTTATCCTATGTTATTCTCTGAAACTAAATATTTATTTTATTGTCCTGTTACAGGAGTGCTTTGGCCATCAGAAACAACGAAGAAAAGTTTTATGGTGCTGCTGACAGATAGCACAACATATATGCTAAAAGCTGGTACAAGTTTGAAGTTGTTTTATCCAAAACTACTAACCTGAGAAGGTATGCCAAATAAATAATTGGGTAACTTAACAGCATTAAAGTTAGGATTCAAGAGGACATAAAACATCGGTCCGCAGGAAATAGTTTGGAGTTGTAGATAATACCTTCATAGTCAAAACGTTTCCACGTTGCCACGGAATTTGTGCTGACGAGTTGGAACAGCAAAAGTTTTTTAAAAAGAATTACGTATTCTACCTACTCAAAATAATAATAAAAAAAGGGTTAGGGCTGCAATCCAAAAGTACTTCAAATAAAAAACAAAGCCATATTCCACAAACTATACCCACCATGAAAAGTCAAAACCAAAGTTTTGATGCCTTTTAGGTTGCAAATCTCGTCCAATAATAATAAGAATGGCTCGCTTGTCTTGAATAATGGGCTAAAAGATCAAATATCAATATCAAATAAACCTTATCCCAAACAGCAATGTACTGAAATAACACTCCGTTATAAATATTCAGAATAAAAGCACAGAAACAATGCAAAAATAAAAAATATTTCTCTTATATTTGTGACGACCCTCGAAAATCAGATGTTTCTGTTACCAAGGGACATTTTCATAAACTACAAACCTTATTCCGAACACAGCATTGGCAAGATTTTTATATAATTAAAAGTACTCTGTCCCTTCTAGTTTAATTTTTGATAAAGATAGACTTTCATGCCGTTGCTACGCCAATGTATTCGTGGAGAACTAAAAGATTTTGTGTCTAGAGATTGCTCTTTGTGTTTCAGAGAATATAGACAAAGAAAGCTTAAAGGTGTTATTTATGTACGCTGTGCAGTTAGCCATGATACTTGCACAAAACAAAGGTTCAGGATATATGTGAAAAGCAGGCTGAAAATTTAAATGTTATCATCTTTTACCGCACCGAAAAATGTGAATTATTGCAAAGCCCCTATTACAAAATAAAGTAATACTAGCCCGCATCCTTCCAACTACCCTAATTATGAAGGTGAATTTACAATTAATTTTAGTAATCTTAGTGATGCTGAGGAAATGCAAAGACAAAAGATTCGTGATGAGATAGAAAATGAAATGGCTGTCACGTAAAAGAGCTACTGCGTCTTGGCCTTTAAACATATACTTAAACAAGATAAGGTAAATGTTATCGTCTATGCAAAATGCAAACATTCAAAAATTAATAGTGTGTAAACAGTTTCGTTTTGATATTAATGTTGATACGTCCCTCTCTGTAGTGAGAGTTCACAGTAATGGCCCAATAACGCAAATGCATGAATCAAATGATAAGATATTACTTAACTAAGAGGTGAAAGACGCAAAGTTGCTCAAGATAAACTGATGACACAGACCCCCAAATCCTATTTTATAGAAAAAGTTAGAGAAGCTGATGCAACTGCCATTTCAATGGGACACCTTCAAGACATTTAAAAAAATCTCTGTTACAGAAAGCTCGTTCAAAAGCTCTGGCGCGTTTCGACTTAGATGAAAATGATTTTATAGATCTACGCAAGCATTTTATAGGTTCAAAAGTCTGACGATATATATATATTCAACACATTCAAAGTCCTTTTGGGTTCTATTTGTTTATTAAGTCTCAATTAAATATAGTGAGTGAGCATTCATCTAATAACTTTTTGCCACTGTACCTGGACGCTACCGGCTCTACAGTAAAAAAACCTAACGATGAGAACTGTAAGAGAGTGTTTATACTATGCAGGTGTTATACACTTAGAGAGCTACATACTACCCATTTTTTAGTGTGTTTTTAAGTTGTCATGACAAGTACATTATTTTAATGTTTCTCCTTTCCTTCCGTAAATGTATTAAAGAGAACAACAAACAATGGCCATTTGTTAACCTAGTTGTTGTAGACTGAGTTGGGCGCCGATTCTCTCTGTTATCGAAAGTTGGAGTGGTATTAGTTTATTAAACTATCTCAATATTTGTTTTCGCGTTGTCACAAATTCTTATATGAAGAAACAAATCATCGAAAACTTGAATACAGTGCATACTTGTTGTAATCATTTCATGCACATGATTTCTATTTCGTTAAAGAGGCAGTGCGTTACCCGTGTTAAAGCTACAAATATTGTTATTGAGGGAATTGGCGTATTGATTTTGAGTAAAACATCAAGTTTCACAGAGAGGTGTTGGCATTTTCTTATTGCCTCATGTCAGAGTATGTTACTCCATACGTACTGGAAAGCTTAACCTTTTCAGCTACCAATCAAATGAACATTGAAGCCAGTACCCCAAAAAATTACTGTGACGAAGATTTGGATAATGGAACCGTGTACAAAGACAGCATATTTTACAAGCACATTTTAAAAGTCCAGTCGGAGGCTTTGAATCTAATTAGTGTAGAAACAAGTGTTGGCCAGAATAAAAATGAATACATATGTTTAGAATTTGTTGATTATTTCTTACACGATATAGTACTGTTCCTGTTCGGGCCACTGTCGATAAGATGTGTACCTTCCCCCTTTTCCCTGTTATAACACTTTCTTTTTTCCTTTCACATTTCACCTTTTATATTTTTCTCACTTATGTTTATATCTATCACGGTTTCCACACTTAAACGTCTCAGTTATTACACCATCTTTTGTATTAATTTTCATTATCTTTGGCTTTCAACTTGTTCTAGATTATTATAACCTTAGTTTACATTTACACATCTGTTTCTAATTTTTAATCAGTTCTAATCCATTATCTCTACCTACTAATCCGGTGAGTAATCATCTATTCAACTTGATAGAAGAAGATTATCTAGACTTTGTATTAGAAACTAATATACCTGTACATCCAAACCTACAACACCGAAAAACAAACCAAAATAGAAGACTGTTTACCATATTACACAAAAAAATGACACTGGCGTGGACATGGCTGAATCAAGCAGCAAACAAAAACGATTGGGTAACAATAACATCGAAGAGGGGGACAACCTTTCAAGTCCCCCAAGAAGATACGTAGTGAAACTAACATCACAAAGAACAACTGCACCAATAGACAAATTGACCTTAACATTATGGAACGAGACAAAACATCAAGTGTTCAACGAGGACGAACCGTTGAACATATTGACCTCACACTTACAAATTCTGAAGCCGAAAGACCAACCCCAGACACTATATCTACATTTCACAAACATATCAAACCGGGTCCTTCGGGAAGAACTACTGGACAGATACCTCTACTTATTAAAGCCGTACGATCCTACCGAGACCTACATCCAAATGGGGAACAATACACAAGAACCAAACCTATATAACACACCAAACATAGCAACAGTAAAAGAAGTAATAATGGGCCGCCAGCTAGAAATAATACACTTATCAAAACCAATCGAAAATTCCCTTCCATGGACTCAAAAAATAACCTGTCTGATGAGCTCTGTGAACAACCCTCAACCCATCCCGAAGAAGAGGACACATCAAATGTCTTGTTCACCTTCCTCATCAGAGGAAGATCCCTTACCTGTCCCGAAAAAAAGAAAGAAAAAATCCACCTCCACCCCCCGAAACAAATTACCCAGGTTCCTCCTCTTCGATCACGGAGAACATTACAACATACTCTTTAAATCAACCTCAGAAAATAATAGCCACAGAGTCATCAACAGAATTACTAAATACCTTGAAGGGGACGATACGACGCTTACAGGAGCACATCTCAGCTTACAACGCGTCAGACACATCAAACGATTTATTCTCTATCTCCTGCGCAAAGGTTTACACACATTCATTCAAGCTGGTGGCATCATTCAAGAATTCATAAAAATCTTCTCACATTTACTACAATCTTTTGATCATTACGACATAGACGGAACAACAGAATGTCAAAACTACTTCGAAACAAAAAAAGAAAACAATAACCACCAACAGTTCATGAGCGTTCAATCCAGATCTAATATGATTGACCAACTCAAAGACTTAGCTATAAAACACAACATTCGAACCTATGAACAATTCATACAAAACGTAGATGAAAATGTTCTATTACAAATATTAAAACAATCGGGAAGCCAATTTAAAATTTACCTAGTTCTAAAATTACAAAACACAACCAGAAAAAGCAATATCAAAAACCTACATTATTTCAAAATAATTGAAAATAATCTTGAACCTGACCACACAGCAGAAAACATTACATGGTTAGAGACTTGGTTCACAAAAAACGACTTATCACCCATAAACTTCTACACAGACTTAATTCTCATTCAAAGTAAAACTTTTCAAAAAATTAATGGATTTGTAATCCAAGGACAGACAAACACCGGAAAAAGCCTGATTATTAGACTACTGACTGCCGACCTAGAACCGACACTTATCAGTAGAGAGCGAGATCGAACTGGGTTCCATTATGACCAGTTACCCAGTGCGACCTGCGCACTTTTTGAAGAACCACTAATTGATAACACTACAGTAGGGTGCTACCATTCCGACTGACATAAAGCATAGTGACAAGGAAGATATTACTAGAATACCTATTTACATCACTACAAATTCACCACTAACTACCTGGTGCGATGACTGCGAAGTAGCACCTATCGAACAAAGAATACTTCGATACGAATTTACCGAGACGATAGAACATTACAATACAAAAACACAAAAATTCATTAAAGCACCAAACAGACTATTAACAAAACAAGACATTTACCACCACATCATTTCATACTTTAACGAAATAACTGACAAATTGGATAATACTAGATAGCTGTTGCCCACGGCTTTGCTCGAGTGGAAGTTGATTATATACAAATACGAAAATATACATATGTATTTACAGATTAATTTAAAATATTACGTTACGTTGATGACCATAACTTGACCTCAGATCAAAAATAATGCAAGTCCGATACAAACTTTCACCCCCCTTTTCATCACTTATTAAATAAAATTTCCAAAATTCCTGAAACACGTATTTATTTGTTTTACGTCAATAACCGAAATACAAAATTTTGTTTATGTAACTTTCAAAATGACGGACTTTCATACATATTATCATCCCCTATTTTGACCCCTTTGGGGTGGAATTTTCTAAAATCCTTTCTTAGTGGGTGCCTACATAACAAAATGAATATACAGTCCGAATTTCATGCTTGTAGCCTTGATAGTTTGCGCTCGGCGATGATGAATCAGTCAGTTAGTCAATCAGGACATGTTATTTTATAAGTATAGATAATTACTAATAATGCAACAAATACATACAAACTAACATATAACAAAGACACCTATGAAAGACTAAAAGAATACTGTGACAATTTCTAGATTCAATAAACCCAGACAACAGCATGAAAAGATTCAGATCAGAAGATGACAAAACTATCGTAGAAATGGGACAGACACAACAATCAGCAATAAAAGACGGATACGATAAACATATACAACCTACTGACGACAAAATTGAATTTCCATTATCACTAGGATACGTACACGGGACTGTTGTACAATGCAAATGGTATGACATAATTTACTGACGACTTAAAACCTGTAGGTTTGTTGAAATATTAAAAGATCGAATGGAAGGTGTTTGTAAAGCCATAGAGCACAACATACCCAAAAGCGTTAAAAGAATAAGAGGAGGAAGTTAGAAGTTACTCACTCTAGAGTAAATGAAGAGAAGGACGCTGATTACCAACTTGTTTTAGGAATCATGTAAAAGAAGAACCGTACAGTAAACATACTTCGATCGTAAATTTATTAAATCAGTAACCTCAGGCAAATATATAAATAAAATACCTTCCGTACAGAACGCTGATAATATCAGTTTCATAGCATAAACATGACACGCTACCATCGACCAATGTATTCCATGGTGAAGACCTGACAAGTGACATTTCTAGAGTCCTCGAAAATCATGCGGATCAGTTTATTCTCAAGGACACAAACTTGGTTTTCCAAGAGCACAATTATTTTGCTTGGGATTCCTTACCAATTGAAATATCCTCAGACGGTGGATTTACCGATGAGAATAGTTTTCCAGGATCAAAAAATGTAAAATAGAAAAAAATTTCCTCATAACAAATCTTAAGGTAATGAGCTATTCTGTGCTATATTATTCGTGTTCAGTTGAAGGGTTTGTTGGTATATGTTATTTGATGGTTGATTTTGCACGGATTGTTATTAAAATGTTCAATCAATCTTATTTAAATTTGAGTGGCTCCTCTTGGATATGCTCAACATTGATAGATGCTTGTGCGGCAATGTTTATAAAAGAAAGCGGGAGAAATGTTATAGCATTTATTAACTGCGCCAATACTTACAATAACGTAATAAAGAAACGCCCGTTACGTCCCAAGAACCTGTTATGTACGATTTCACTCTTAAGTAAGGTGTGGTTTACCTTATAACCTGGATGGTACGCATTGGTGCCTAATTGCCATAAATATAAGAGAGAGAAAAAACAAATGTATATTTTCAATTTCTTGTCATACCATGGTGAAGAAGGCAATAAAATGTTAAGGCCTTTATTCTATCTTTCTTAGCTGAAAGAAAAAAATTTAGTTAAGAACAAGTGGACATCAACGATTGGCAAGTACGTGGGGCACCAAACTGCCCTAAGCAATCAAATTTATACAATTGCGGTGTATATGTTATACATAATATGCACTGCATTATAATAGACAATACATGGAATACAGAATTAGATCCAAAATATTTCTGCGAAGTCATTCAAAATCGCATTCTTAGAGAATCGGAAGATGTGACAAATTTACATTTATACTGTGGTGATGACAAAACGAGAAGTTCTTATAGTTGGTTCATGTGTGATGTATGTGGTCGCTGGATACACTAAAACCATGTTTACTCCACTTAGATAAATCTTACAATGAACTGAAACATGATACTTTTCCATTAATTTGTTATTTATGCGAGAGATCAAGCCATACTGGTTTTCATCCCGATAACTTGTAAGCCACCACAGTTCCTTATACAAAATGACATTGCACAATATAGTGAAGATATTTTATGAGTTCGAGTATTATTGGCACAGTAGAACAATCTTATTATTTGAGAGATTTAATTTAATATCACTAGTATTTATCAAGGCTGGGCGGATCATATGATTTGTTGGTGCCCTAGTATTTTAATTTATAGTATAAGCAGGAGTGTCCTTTAAATTGTCTACTATGTTAACATTTTATCGTGTGTGCGCGTTGTGTATATACATCAGCTTTATTTATTTATTTCAAAGCTTGTAGATATTAATTATATTGAAAATCAAGATAGCCTATTTGTCGTCACTATCATTGCTATATTTATTTTTTAACTAAACTGGACCTGTATTTTAGTTCTATAAGTAATTAAAATTTAGCATTCTAGAAATATTTCTTATTTGATTAGTAATTATAAAGGTAATTTGAAAGGTATTTTTAACACGACGTTTTACTGGCTGTTCAGGCTATGCACATATATGGCAATCCCTCTAATGAGGTAGGGATGAGAAAGAAAGCATTTTAGAGGTTATCAACTCGCATTTGCTTGGAAGGAGATTGGGAAACCGTTTAGAAAAAACCACCCTCAGTGGACCCAATCGGGATTCGAACCCCAATCTCCCCATCCTCATCCTAACAATTTTCTGACGCCTTAGACCAAAGAGCCACTGATGCGGGTCTAAAAGTTATTGATAACTTTTGAGATTACCTCATCATGGATTATATCAGTGGCGGTTGGTAAGCTCAGGAGCTGGGCAAGCAGCCTTGAATGTTTAATTATTTTGCCTTAAATTATTATTATTATTATTATTATTGTTTAACGGCCCATCGACACATCGAGGTCATTAGGGCCTTGAAATATAATAAAAACATAATAAAATCCCCATAGGGGAAAGAGATAAAACTTTCACCATCTGAGACACTCCATAGGAGTGCTCAAATGGGCTCTTGGTATAAATTAAGTGATACACCTGCTAAAAAAACCCACAAGTGTATCACTCCAATAAAAAGAAAAAACAAACATATTAAAATATAACACGTTAAAAAGACAAAACATGTTAAAATGATAATACGTTAAAAAGACAAAACAACATTTAAATTGTAATAAAACTCTTAAACAGATCTCAATATGAGATAATATCCAAAAGAGTCACTTTATAAAAGTGACTCAAATGGCATTAAAAAGATCCGCCTGGCGTATAAAACGGAGTAAACAAATAACTCCATCCGCACTATTGCGTAATAAAAAACGTAGGTCACCTTTAAAATCAAGAGCCAGGCAGATAGGGGCTAGTTTGCGACACTCCACCAAAATGTGATACACACTCAGAGGAGCATCGCAAAGCTCACACACTGGGGGTGGGTCCCCTCTCAATAAAAACCCATGGGTCAATGATGTGTGTCCGAAGCGGAGTCTTGTCACGATGACCTCCTCTCTTCTAGACTTTCGTATAGAAGAGGGCCATCGCGACACACCGTCCCTGATGGACCGCAGCTTGTTCTGAGCAGGGGTCGAGACCCACCGCTCGTGCTAGTGCTCATGTATCATCTGCACGAGGGGATTTCAGGAGTAGAGAGTGGACAATGCCAACAGAGCACTCATGGAATCCGTGCAGATGAGGACAGAACGGTGACTACTTCGGTATACAAAACACAAAGATTTAAAAATGGCATATAATTCAGCCGTAAAAACACTGGTTTCTTTAGGTAAACCAAATTTAAAATTGGATCCTTCCACAACAAAAGCACATCCCACGGAGGCTCCAGATTTAGAGCCATCAGAGTAGATGCGCTCAAATCCGTGAAAGCGAGTGGAGAGGAGCTCATTAAAGGTCCTCTCATATACAAAGTTTGGGGTGGTCGCTTTAGGGAACTTGGCAAGATCAAAATGGCATTTCGGAGGGCGTATCTTCCAGGGAGAAACTCGACCTGGTGATGTGGGGATAGCCTTTGGCAGGACAATCCCATACGTGTCAAAAACCGATAGCATCCGGATCCCAACAGGCCTTTTACTACGACATTTAGTTTCATACAAGACACGGTTAGGGGATGAAACACAGGGCGGTAAGCAACATTATTTGGCGTGCAATGAAGTTTCGACACGTAAGATGCCAGGAGATAAGACCGCCGGTAAGAAAGAGGGGGCTCACCGGCGTCGGCACAGATGCTGACGACTGGACTGGTACGAAAAGCACCAGTAGCAAGTCGAATGCCAGCATGGTGGACGCTATCGAGCATCTTTAACGCCGAGGGTCTAGCGGAACCATATACAAAACTGCCGTAATCAAGTTTTGATCTCACCAAGGCTCTATAAAGGCGAATCAAGGTTTCCCTATCAGCACCCTAAGAGCGAACACTCACAACTTTAAGTAAATTCAAAGCTTTAACACACCTCGCTTTCAGGTCTTTGATGTGGGGGATCCAAGTTAGTTTAAAATCGAATAAAAGCCCCAGGAACCTTACGGTCTCGGAGACAGGTAAAACAACATGGTTCATTAAAATATTGGGGGCAGGCTGTATTCCGCGTAATCTATGGAAGTGGACGACAGTCGTCTTGGCCGCAGAGAATCGAAAGCCATTACGAGATGCTCACAACCATAGATTGTTTACAGCGAGTTGTATCTGTCGTTCAGCCCTGTGGAGACTTGATGAACTGCAATAAATTGCGTAGTCATCCACAAAAAGGCATGAACGAACAGGTAAGCGCACGTTGTCTACAATGCTATTTATCGCAATAGCGAACAAGGACTGCCCTGGGTCACCCCATTTTCTTGAATAAAATCATCGGATAAGGTGTTGTTTAACCTTACCCGGAAGTGGCTATCTGACATAAAATTAGCTAAAAAAATTGGGAGGCTCCCCCGGAACGCCCAATTAAAAAGGTTTTTTAAGATGCCGTAACGCCATGTAGTATCGTACGCCTTCTCCAAATCAAAGAAAACAGCCAAAAGATGCTGTTTATGGAGAAAGGCGTCACGAACAGCAGTCTCAAGACGGACGAGATGATCAACCGTGGATCGGTTACGGCGAAAACCACATTAAATATTGGATAGCAGATTGCGGGATTCTAAACACCATATAAGTCGTTTATTTATCATTTTTTCTAATATTTTGCAAACACAGCTAGTTAAGGCTATCGGTCTATAACTAGTTGGGTCTAATTTTTCCTTGCCACTTTTATATATTGGGATAACGGTTGCTTGCCTCCACAGTGTTGGGAATTGACGAGATTCCCAAACACAATTGTAGAGGTCTAAGAGGAACGCCCGTCCAGCAGGGGACAGTTGGCGCAACATTTCATAATGGATATCATCCGGGCCAGAAGTTGTATTGCCCGCCTGGGACAGGGCATAAGTAAGTTCCTCTTTAGTAAAGGGGGAGTTATAATCCTCCCCCCGACTTTGGCCAAAATCAATAGTAAGGCGCTCGATGCTCCGCTTATGCACCGCGAACTCGTTAGAGTAGCTCGCAGTGCTAGAAATAGAGGCGAACATCGAGCCCAATATATTGACGACCTCCACAGGGAGGAGACAAGCGAACCGTTAGACATGAGGGCAGGTACACTATTAATTGAATTTTTGCTACTACTTAATTTACGAATATTGTCCTTTAATTGTGGGAGTGGTAATTGTAAGGGTTGAAATAAACTGTCTCCAAGACTCTCTTCTGCTTTCTCGAATAACACGGCGAGCTCGAGCGCGTAGAATTCGGAATGACTCCAGATTATCTTTAGTGGGGCGTCAATGGAATAGACGTAGGGCCCTTCGACGGTCAGAAATAGCCAGGCGACACTCCTCGTTCCACCAGGGAACAGGATGGTGGCGCGGATTTGGCGAGGATTTAGGGATGGAAGCCCTCGCCGCCGCGATGACCGTCAAAGTAAAATGCCCAGCCTTACCATCGACGTCAGGATGTCGGGATTCACTAAATACGGCGAGCTCGCGGAATCTATCCCAGTCAGCACGTTTTAGCACCCATTGGGGTATTCACGCCGTACTGGGAGGATCTTTAAGAGGTGTAAGCAGAATTGGATAATGATCACTGCCACATAGGTCCGAGTGGACCTCCCAAAGGAAGTGAGCAGCGATTCCGGGACTACATAAGGTTAGGTCGATGGCAGAGGATACACCATTAAAGGTAGAGAAGTGTGTCTGGGTCCCGGTGTTCATTAACACCAGGTTTCCCGAGACAAGAATATCCTCTACCATCCTCCCACGGGCGTCTGTAAAATTAGACCCCCACACCAGATTATGCACGTTAAAATCCCTCAAGATGATATAGGGGGCGGGAAGTTGTACAAAGAGGGCCTCTATAGTCCTCTTAGGAACACGCTCACCCGGTGGGAGGTAAATGCAGCATATTGTTACTTCCAAAGGGAGGGAGACTCTGACAGCAATCACTTGGAGATCAGAAACAATATTAATATTCTTATGATATATAGTGATTCGTAGAATATAGCCACACCTCCGCTAGCCCGATCAAAGAAAGGCTTGTCGGTACGATACACATCGTACCCACGAAGCATCGGGTTGTCGTTTGGGCGGAAGTGGGTCTCCTACAAACACAAAATGGAAGGATGCAGGGAATAAATTTGTTGTTTAATTTCCTCTATACGAGCATAGAAACCCCTACAATTCCATTGTAGTAGCGTCATACTTAATTAATATAATATTTATTTATCCTCGCAATCCATGTCACAATCCTTTAATAATAAAAATTGGTTGAGGGCCTTTTTAGGTCCTCTTGCCTTTCCCAGTCTCTCCTGGACCTCCCGCTTCAGGAGAGGCTTCGTTTTATTTTGGGGAGACTGGGTATTAAGATTCTTGTTCGAAGGCTTTAAAGCCTTCGACGCTTTTTTAATAAAAAATTTTTCGGCGGTCTCCCGCTGGTCCTTCTTCAAGGCACCAGTGGGACTCGCCTTAGCGGCCTCACCTGTTCCACAACTCGTCCCCACCTCCGGAAGCCCAGAGGTGGGTGTGAGAGGCTCAACAACGGCCGCCCATGATTTAGTACCCCGAGGTGGGCTCGAGGGGATTTCCCGAGGTGGGCTCGGGGGGTTCCTCGAGGAGGTCTCCTCGGTGGTATAGGTGGGGGAGACGACCGTTGTGGCGGTTTGGCCTCCTTTAAAAATTTAGGCGCCACAGAAGTTGGCGCGGGATCAACATAAGTGTCTCGAGAAGAGACCAATGGCACTGGTCGCGTTGGCTCCTTAGCAAGATTAACTGCGCAATGGCAGTTGGGACAGTTTATATTTTGACTGACAATCCAGCTATATGAAGTTTGAAATACCGGATCTTGACTGGATACGTATTCCTTGCGTGCCTGGGCATATAAGATCTTCTTTTCAGATTGTATCTCCAGGACTTTCTTCTCTACCTTCCATTTTGGACAGTCCCGAGACCAGGCGGAACGCGGACCCTTGCAGTTGACGCAGTATTTGGAGACTCGCATGGTGTTTCGTGAGCCTCCTGTCCACAATCCGCACAGGTTGGCTTACCACGGCATCGCAGCTTCTTATGCCCAAATTCCTGGCACTGAAAACAGCGCCGAGGGTTAGGGACATACGGTCGGACCCTGAGCACGTGGAAGCCTGCTCGGACCTCCTTCGGAAGGGTAGGAGTCGCAAATGTGAGGATATACGTATCCGTCTTCTTTTCTTGTCCATTCTTTTTTGTGACAATACAGTACACTTCGGTGACATGCTGAGGGGAAAGCTCCTCACAGATCTCAATGCTTACGCAGTCGAGGTCATAACAAGTGACAACTTCCTTGCAAACATTGAGGAACCTGTGGGGCTCCACCTTCACCTGTATATTAGCCGTATTACTCAACGGTATTTCGGAGATCACCATAATATTTGAGGATTGTGTGTCGGTCCTAGTCTGAATCATAATGGTGCCATCACGCAGTTTCCTTATTAAAACGTCAGATTTTGCTGCTCCATTTATCACTCTTTCGAGGATAAATGGGCTGACACGTTTCAGATGTTCACTTTCATCTACTCGAAACATCACCAGGAAGCGGGGCTGGGGCCTCACCACTTCCTGGCTTTTTATCAAGACAGGGCTCGCCGGCCTTACCCGTTTCCGCCTCTTATCATTAATACGGCCCTGTGAGGGGCCGGGCTGTGAGATGCCAGCGGAACTTGGCAGTACGGTGCCAGCGGACAGTAAGGTGTCAGCTGTGACAATAAACTCATTCATGAGTGGGAGGACAACCTGCAAAAGTACTCGGATCGTAGACCCAGGTTGATCCCAGTTGGTTCTACCACATAGGGCCCTGTTAACTCTTCCGACGAGAGGCTCCATACGACGCTAGACATGACAACCTTCATATGGAGCATCGCCGGAAGAGAGGTCACCGCAGCAAGTGTATGCAGGAAAGTGCTAATTTTACGTCTGGGACCCTCATGAACGCAACCGGTCTTTTCTCCAGGTAGGGTACCCGGTTGTCATCCCTAAGGCCCTTCTACCAAGATATTACAACCGGCGCACTTTCATTCGGGAGCTCAAGGCAGTGGTATCCAATAATAAACAGAGAAGAGCCGGGTTAGTTGCCAAGGTCGTCAACGGAAAGGCCAAAGGCCTCTGTGCAGGATGAACGGTGGGGGAAAGGAAGAAAAAGGTAAGGATAGATAAAGCGAATGGGAAGAGTGAAAAAAAGGTGGAAAGTGAAGGAAGAAGAAAATGATGTGAAAGGAAAGATATAGGATAGGTTTGTCCCACACGAGGTACGTCCTGCACAGAAGCCTCCCCTTTTAGTCGCTTCTTACGACAAGCAGGGGTTACTGCGGGACTAATCTAAACCCCGTCCCGCAGGGGGGGGGGGGGGGTCACCTTTAAAATCAACCTATGGTAAAGAAGAAAAAGAGAGGTACCAAGGCATGTTAGAGTATGACAAGGATGAACATCTCATCGTTAGCAATCTCATTAACGGTGAGTTTTATTTCATATTATGAAAATTAGATATTTAGCTCAGTTGAAATATTTTCTAGTATTTTATCAGCGTTGATACACAACTTGAAAACAGGGAAATTTTAAAGTAACTGGAATTTTCAGATATTTTTGTAATACATTGTAGAAGAACATAAATCAGTATAAATTATTAGTTTATCTAGGATTCATGTAGCTTTAAAAGAACACTGTCATTAATCAAACTCTTACTGGTATCAACTTATCCCCCATAATAAAAATCTTATTTATTAATTTACTTTCATTACAGCACATGCCTTCATTATAATTTTCTTTATAGTAATACCAATTTTAATTGGAGGATTTGGAAACTGACTAGTCCCTTTAATACTTGGAGCACCTGACATGGCCTTCCCCCGAATAAATAATATAAGATTCTGACTTCTACCGCCTTCACTTACAATACTTTTAAAGAGAAGATTAATTGAAAGAGGGCAGGTACAGGTTTAACAGTTTACCCTCCTCTTTCATCTACTATTGCACATGCAGGAGGATCAGTTGACATGGCAATTTTTTCATTACATTTAGCTGGAATTTCATCAATTTTAGGGGCTGTAAATTTTATTTCTACTGTAATTAATATACGACCCATAGGAATAACTTTTGATCGCACTCCTCTATTTGTTTGATCAGTTTTAATTACAGCAATTCTCCTTCTTCTCTCTTTACCAGTTCTAGCTGGGGCAATTACTATACTTATTACCGACCGAAACCTTAATACATCATTTTTTGATCCCGCTGGAGGTGGAGATCCAATCTTATATCAACACTTATTTTGATTTTTTGGTCATCCTGAAGTCTATATTCTAATCTTACCTGGATTTGGCATAATCTCTCATATCATTTGTCACGAAAGTGGAAAGAAAGAAGCCTTTGGAAATCTAGGGATAATTTTTGCAATAATTATAATTGGTTTCCTAGGATTTGTAGTTTGAGCTCACCATATGTTTACTGTTGGTATAGATGTCGATACACGAGCTTACTTTACTTCAGCAACAATAATCATTGCAGTTCCAACGGGTATCAAAGTGTTTAGTTGGTCGGACATCAACAGGAGTTCAGGGACTTTGTGAGTGAGTTACCTGCAATTCCAGGAGGAGGATACGGAGAGGAGCGATCAAAAGAGGTTAGAGAGAGCCTCGAAAAGGATTTCGAACCGCTTTGACCAGTCAGGGGTGCCGACGAAGGCGTCAAGGCGTTCCTTGAGGTAAGGAAGGCGGGAGCAGAGGTTGAGAGGCCGGAGGAGGTCCCAGATCTCGGATAGCCCTTTGAAGAAGGACCAAAAGTCCGAGGTCTGGTCGGGATGGGTGGGAGTGTGCGCTGTCCCAGCGTAGGTGCGTGAGGACTAGGACTATTGTTTCTTTTTTTTAACACCATGTCTTACTACCCGTTTGTGTTATATGTCATTAAATTGACTAATAAAAGAATGTAATGCCTATATTATTATTATTATTAGCACCGTGTCTTACTACCCGTTCGGGTTGTACACGCTTACGCTAATGTGCAATGGTAGGGGTGATGAAATGAAAGACCTACAGTTTAACGTGGAGTCAGAATCAAGGTGGAGGGCTGGTATTCCACACATTCACAAGTTGTGAACGAGTGTTGAAGAGCTCAATAATTTCACAAATCATCAAAAAGAAGCAACATAAAAATATTGACAGCTTCTTCAAACCTACGTCTACTAAGCAAAATATCATCACAGTGGCACACCAATCACCATCATGCTCGTGTAATAGGCCTAGATCTACTGAAATAGGGCGTGAATCAGACTGACTATAAAATATCGAGGTCAGTAAGTAAGCACATACAGTACAGTATATATATATATATATATATCATTTGCCAGTAGTACTATAGGCCTATTGTAATCTCAACCTTCCCCATTTGAATACCTGTGTTATTTGTGTATGTGTCTTATCTGATATGTATAGTTAACCTCGTCACATTACTTTAGATAAATAACAATTTTCATTCTTTAGGCACAACTTTATTTCCCCTCGATAAGACGGACTTTTCATAACTCGAACAGACCCCCGCCCCCTTTAGTATGAGTTATATAGCGTTGACTGAATTTCAGAATTTAATGAAAAATATGTCATTTATACCCTTCCTTCCTTTGGGATGGTTAATAATAATAAAAATGTTACTGTTATAATATATTAAAATACTTTTTCCTTAATTATATTAACTTAAATATAGAGATTAATTTTACAATTTTATTTTACTGTCATTGTAAACGTGCTTTCTTTTGTGTATTGGCTGTTAAAAATAACTAAAAATATAAATAGAAAATAAAAAACCCAGCACACTAGTTTACTGGTGGACTATTTAGTGAGCCAGGATTCACAAGGTAAACATGCTTAATTAATAACTGTATCATACTCGTCAGTTAAAAAATATAATAAACATTATTATATAATGTTACCTTAATTTGTCCCCTGTAGGAAATCGGAAAAATATTAAGCCAGGATTTATCGTGGAATATCCGTAGCATCCTGTCACTGAGCAAGTGTGGACTGGCATTGTTTTTATATGAACGTAAATAAAACTACCAAGTAAGAACAGAGATTATTAGAGATTGTTGACTACCAGGTTAAAAGTCTTCCGTAGAATAACCTCGATGCGTTTCTGCGTTCCTAGAAGAGTACTCGCTAGCCGTTCCGTCTTATGGCGGTGGTAATATCCAAACAAACAAGAAAAAAAAAAAGTTTGGCCGCCATTTTGAAGGTGTACTGGCTTTTGTTTTGTTTACTTCATAGCTTAACATGATAATATTGGTCTGCAACTTAATTTTATTTATTTATTTATGTGTTATTTTATATCTATCTTTTAATTTTTTATGAGCTATTTTTCTTTGATGCTTCATCAAATTCTAACTGGTTATCAAAATATTTCGCAACAAAATAAGATACTGTGTGAATAACGAGTGGACCAAAATAATAAAATAAATCTTTAGATTTAATTAATAAGCAAAAATGCCACAAATATGTAGTGCTGTAAATTGTAATCATACCACTGTAACTTGTAAATTAAAAAGATTTCCTGCTGACCCTAAAAGAAGTAGTATTTGGGAATCCAATCTGAAGCGGGCGAATTGGCAAAGAAAAGGACACGACAGAATATGTGAGGTTAGTCTGTTTATTTAATATTGTAATTAATAAATATGAACAAGTGAGCTATTATGACCATTAATATGTTGGATCTGAATTACTATGATATCGGGTTAATGATAGTCCAATCCATCAGAAAAAAATGGGGCCTAGGCCTATCTGAATTAGGCACCTCATCATAAACCATTGATTTTGTCTACCTTAATTTTAAAACTAATTAGGACAATAATATTTATTTAAAAAAACTTGCATTGTTCATTGGAATTATACACACACCCCACAATGAATTTACAGTTTTAATGAAATAATTTAGGCCTACTTAAGTTTCAAAACTTTGGAAATAGCATAGCTATAAAATTATTATAGCCTAGCTTTTTAAGAACAAGTTTTTTCACACATTAAAACACAACCAACCAGCATTATTAATCATAATAACACATTAAAGACACTTGACATATTAAATGTAAAGATTAACGTATTTGTTCTTGTATATACATTAATTATCTCTCGCATATGGCTAAAATAATGTTTAACACAACACAATAAAATTCTAGCTAGGAGTTACAACATTTGTAGCTTACAGCACACACATTTTATTTTATAAAGTTCTTTGATAGCTATACTGCGTATCTAGCGCAGAATTCTTAGTTTTTGCTGTGTCAAATTAAGTGAAATTTAATTAATTATAGCACTTAAACACACTACAACTAAAGACAATGTTTCGGTTATACCAAAATAAATACTGTGAAAAATTCCAAGTCATTAAACAAATTATTTGAAAACTCAATAAATTTACAGAGGATTATTATATTAAAGAAGACGTTATTTTGAAAAACAGTTATATATAGTCCTATTTTGTTAGGCTGTATTGATCCTTATATAAAACTGTTCTAAAAACAATAGTAAATTGAATTTTTTATTCATTCCCAATTGAAAGATTAGGTGTTTGCACCACAAAAAAACACCTTTTTTATAATACTTGTTTTGCTATAATAGGAAATGTGTCTATGTTGTTGTGTGTTTAAGTGCTAGTAAACATAACATTTATCAATATTTTACATAGAAAGAACTTAAAAAATCCCACCCTGGTTGCGCATCAAACCCATTATGATTTGTGTAGTGAATCATAAACTAGCATAACTTTACTTAACTTTCCATGTCTCAATCAAATAAAAGTTAACTTTTGATGGGTGTTAATCTACTTTAAAATCAGATCCATATTTAGTTATTTTAATACAACTTTATCACATATGTATAAAGAAAGACCTACTATCATTGAAGTGAACCAACATGGCGAAATCTGAATGAGGTATTTTAGTTGGCTTGCTAGTTGAGTATTATTGTTGTCTGATCCAAGAAATCAATAATCATAATTTTGGATATATCAAGTGTTTAAATGTGTTTATTATGTTTAACATTCCTGTTTGGAAGTATTTTTTATCTTATACCCCTCTCACAAAAGAAGGTTAAAGTGCTCTTTCATTTAAAAACACCAAAAATTGAACAATTTCTAATTTTTTTAAATTTATTTTTAGCAAGAAATTTAGGCATATACCTGCTCACTTTTCAATACATGGAACACTGTCATGGCTTTGAATTTTTTAAATTATGTAACTCACTTGCTGTATGCCTAACCAATATAACAATTTCATGTAGGACCCTATGCATTACAACGTGAGTTAAATGGGAAAATGTGGGTTCTAATATCTAGAAATAACCCCATTCCATTTCAGGTAAAATGATCTAAATACACATTTATGTTTAATACGTTACAGTATCTTAGCTAAGGTGTTCTACTATCAAATTATTATTATTATTATTATTATTATTTAGCACCGCGTCTTACTACCCGTTCGGGTTATACGCTTTAAGTACTAATTACGCTATGGATTAGGAATTGGGAAGGTTGAATTAGAGGAAGTGAACCCACATTTGTGTGGAGGGAGAGTGGAAAACCATTTAGGAAATCCCCCCCCCCAGTTCCCCCGACCTAGATTTGAACCTCGATCTCTCTGTCCTCAGCAGTCGAGCTCAACACGACTAGCGCGTTATCTAACTACGCCACCGAGACGGGTACTATCAAAGTACATTATTGGAATTGATATAATGCTGCTCACCTACAATTTATAGAACTAGCCTAATTCTAATGAATACACAATCACCATTTATTTGCATATATACAGGTTTACTTCTGATACTAAACACACACACATTTCACAACTCAGCTGTAGGCCTTGTTGTTAGAAAACTTCACTTGTGTGGGTTACCCTACATTAGTTTCTTCAAGACTATTTGTGTAAATGATTTCATCTTTGAATGAAGGGCCTATCGTTTGAGGAATACAGACAAACAGACCAAATATTGTGGTTTAAATATAATAATAATTCAGGTAGGCCCTTAAATAAACATTGTAAATTTTTTTTTTAAATAACTACAACATTCATGTATATTATTATCAAAACACACTTTTTGTATTTTGATATTTAATACATTAATCTACACATATGTTCTTAAATTTACAGTGCCATTTTGACGAGAGACAGTTTGAGACAAATAGAGCTGATCGGTTACGAAAGCTTCGACCAGATGCCGTTCAACTTATTTTCTCAACACATTTTATCTGTGGGCAAAAGATTATATCAATAAAGGTAAACTGAACCTAAGTTTATATAGGCCCTAGCTCATAGGAAATATCCAAACTAAAACTTATACAGTTAGGGCCTACTGATACTAGGCCTTCTGATATTTTAGTGTATGCCCCTAGTGTTTCCTATATAATACCACTATTTAATTGTTTTGTGTTTAAAACAGTTTTTTTCATCACATACGGTCGGTAGGTAGATCTAACACATTAAAAACTTCCTTTCAATATTGTATTACAATAGATTGCAAAATCTCTCATATGGCTTGAATATGAAAATAAGAATATAAATAACCAGCTACTTTATACATATTAAGAATAATTATTGATGCCTAAATTGGCTACCAGGCACTAAGCAGGTTATGCTTACCAGTGCTTTCCCCAGGAAATTTTGTCAGCTGTATGGTATTATTAAGTAACAGGGCAGGGGCAGTATTTTAATACTTATTGATTTGGCAACAAACATGCACAAATAATTGATTTTAGCCGGGCGGTCAGTAAAATAAGCCGGGCGGCGCACCCGGCAAAAATACTCTGTGGAAAACGCTGCTTACATTCATCTTGCAAGTGAAACCTAGATTGTGTGTGGTTGTGGTGTTAATATCAATTAAAAAAAAAAAAAAATCCCCCTGCGGGACGGGGTTTAGAATAGTCCCGCAGTAACCCCTGCTTGTCGTAAGAAGCGACTAAAAGGGGAGGCTTCTGTGCAGGACGTACCTCGTGTGGGACAAACCTATCCTATATCTTTCCTTTCGCATCATTTTCTTCTTCCTTCACATTCCCCCTTTTTTTTCAATCTTCCCCCTTCGCTTTATCTACCATTACCTTTTTCCTCCTTTCCCCCACCGTTCATCCTGCACAGAGGCCTTTGGCCTTTCCGTTGACGACCTTGGCAACTAACCCGGTTCTTCACTGTTTACAATTGGATACCACTGCCTTGAGCTCCTAAATGAAAGTGCGCCGGTTGCAATACCTTAGTAGAAGGGCCTTAGGGATGACAATAACCGGGTACCCTACTTTGGGAAAAGATCGGTTGCGTTCATGAGGGCCCGGACGTAAAATTGGCACTTTCCTACACCCACTTGCTGCGACGACCTCTCTCTCGGCGATGCTCTATGCGAAGGTTGTCATGTCTAGCGTCGTATAGAGCCTCTCGCCGGGACAGTTAACAGGGCCATATGTGGTAGAACCAACTTGGATCACCCTGGGTTTACGATCCGAGTATTGTGTAGGTTGTCCCCAATCATGGCATGGCCGACAACATTGTCGCCGCTGGCAACGTACTGCCAAACACTGCTGGCAACTGTCTGCCCGGCCCCTCGCAGGGTCGTAATATAGATAAGAGGCGGAAACGGGTAAGGCCGTCCAGCCCTTTAATTGAAAAAATCCAGGAAGTGGTGAGGCCCCAGCCCCGCTTCCTGGTAATGTCTCGAATAGAAGAAAATGAGAACCTCAGGCGTGTCAGCCCATTTGTCCTCGAAAGAGTGATTAGTGGAGCTGCCGAGTCTGGGGTTTCAATTAGAAAACTGCGCGATGGCACAATAATGATCCAGACCGAAAATGACCTTCAGACAGCGAAAATAATGGCAATAACTACCATACCGTTGAGCCCCTCGAATCATTTAAAGGTGAAGGTGGAACCGCACAGGTTCCTCAATGTTTGCAAGGGAGTGGTCACTTGCTATGACCTCGACTGCGTAAGCATTGAGGACATCTGTGAGGAGCTTTCCCCTCAACATGTCACCGAAGTATATAGGATTACCATCAAAAGGAACGATGTAGTGAAGAATACTGACAGTTATATCCTAACATTTGTCACTCCTTCCTTACCAAAGGAGGTCCGAGCTGGTTTCCACGTGCTTAGGGTCCGGCCGTATGTCCCCAACCCTCGGCGCTGTTTTCAGTGCCAGGAATTCGGGCATACGAAGCTGCGTTGCCGTGGTAAGCCAACCTGTGCAGATTGTGGACAGGAGGCTCACGAACAACCATGCGAGTCTCCTAAATTCTGCATTAATTGCAAGGGTCCTCATTCTGCCTGGTCTCAGTCCTGTCCGAATTAGAAAGTAGAGAAAAAAGTCCTGGAGATCCAAACAGAAAAGAAGATCGCTTATGCCCAGGCACGCAAAGAGTATACTGCACTACAAGCTCCGGTATTTCAAAATTCCTACAGCCAAATTGTTAGCCAAAATATAAATTGCCCTAACTGCCACTGCGCAGTTAATATTGCAAAGACTTCTACACGACCTGTGCCACTCGTCTCTATTCGAAACTCAACAAAAAAACCAACATCAACTATGGTGATGAGAAATATAGGACAGGTGGCGACATCCTCACAACAGTCGCCTCCACCACCTGTACCGCCGAGGAGACCCCCTCGGGGAACTCCCCCGGGCACCCCTCGGGGAACTCCCCCGAGCCCTCCTCGGGGAAATAAATTGCATGCGGCCACTGTTGAGTTGCTCACTCTGGCCTCTGTGCCTCCAGAGGCCGGGATGAGTGGCGAAACAGGTGTGGCCGTAAAGGCGAGTCCCACTGGTGCCTTGAAGAAGGACCAGCGAGTGACCGCCGAAATAAATAATATTAAAAAAGCGTCGAAGGCCTTAACAAAGCCTTCGCGCAAGGATCCGACTACCCAGTCTCTCCAAAATAAAACGAAGCCTCTCCTGAAGCGGGAGGTCCAGGAGAGACTGGGAAAGGCAAGAGGACCTAAAAAGGCCCGCAACCAATTTTTATTATTAAGGGATAGTGACATGGATTGCGAGGATAACTAAATATTATATTAACTAATTATGACGCTACTACAATGGAATTGTAGGGGTTTCTATGCTCGTGTAGATGAAATTAAACAACAAATTTCTTCCCTGCATCCTTCCATCTTGTGTTTGCAGGAGACCCACTTCCGCCCAAATGACAACCCGATGCTTCGTGGGTACGATGTGTATCGTACCGACAAGCCTTTCTTTGATCGGCTAGCGGAGGTGTGGCTATATTCGCACGAAGCAATATATATCACACAAATATTAATATCGTTTCTGATCTCCAATGATTGCTGTCAGAGTCTCCCTCCCTTTGGAGGTAACAATATGTTGCATCTACCTCCCACCGGGAGAGCGTGTTCCTAAGAGGACCCTAGAGGCCCTCTTTATACAACTTTCCGCCCCCTATATCATCTTGGGGACTTTAATGCGCATAACCTGGTGTGGGGGTCCAATATTACTGACGCACGTGGGAGGATGGTAGAGGATATTCTTGTCTCGGGAAACCTGGTGTTAATGAACACCGGGACCCAGACACACTTCTCTACCTTTAATGGTGTATCCTCTGCCATCGACCTAACATTTTGTAGTCCCGGGATCGCTGCCCACTTCCTTTGGGAGGTCCACTCGGACCTATGTGGCAGTGATCATATCCCATTCTGCTCTCACCACTTGAAGATCCTCCCAGTACAGCGCGGATACCCCAATGGGTGCTAAAACGTGCTGACTGGGATAGATTCCGCGAGCTCGCTGTATTTGGTGAATCTCAACATCCTGACGTCGATATTAAGGCCGGGCATTTTACTTCGACGGTCATCGCGGCGGCGAGGGCATCCATCCCTAAATCCTCGCCAAACCCGCGCCACCGTCCTGTTCCCTGGTGGAACGAGGAGTGCTGGCTGGCTATTTCTAACCGTCGAATGGCCCTACTTCTCTTTCATCGACGTCCTACTTCGGAGAATCTGGAGTCATTCCGGATTCTACGTGCTAGAGCTCGCCGTATCATTCGAGAAAGCAGAAGAGAGTCTTGGAGTTTATTTCTACCCTTACTATTTCCACTCCCACAACCAAGGTTTGGGATCACATTCGTAAAGTACGTAGTAGCAAAAATACCATTTATAATATACCCGCACTTATGTCAAACGGTTCACTTGTCTCCTCCCCTATGGAGGTCGCCAATGTATTGGGCTCGATGTTCGCCAATATTTCTAGCACTGCGAGCTACTCTAACGAGTTCGCGGTGCATAAGCGCAGCATCGAGCGCCTTACTATTGATTTTGGCCAAAGTCGGGGGGAGGATTATAACTCCCCCTTTACCAAAGATGAACTGACCTACGCCCTGTCCCAGGCCGGCAGCACAGCCTCTGGTCCAGACGACATTCATTACGAGATGTTGCGTCAGCTGCCCCCTGCCGGACAGGCATTTCTTTTAGACCTCTACAATAGTGTTTGGGAATCTCATCAGTTCCCCTCACTATGGAGGCAAGCAACCGTTATACCCATATATAAAAATGGCAAGGATAAATTAGAGCCAACTAGCTATAGACCGATAGCTTTAACTAGTTGTGTATGTAAAATATTGGAAAAAATAATTAATAAGCGACTTATATGGTATTTAGAATCCCGCAATCTGCTATCTAATATTCAATGTGGTTTTCGCCGTAACCGATCCACGGTGGATCACCTTGTCTGTCTAGAGACGGCTATTCGTGACGCTTTTCTCCATAAGCAGCATCTTCTGGCTGTCTTCTTCGATCTGGAGAAAGCGTACGATACCACCTGGCGGTACGGCATTTTAAAAACCCTGTTTAATTGGGGTTTCGAGGAAACCTTCCTTCTTTTATATCTAATTTTATGTCGGATAGACACTTCCGGGTAAGGTTGAATAACACCTTATCCGATGATTTTATTCAAGAAAATGGGGTGCCTCAGGGTAGTATTCTGAGCTGTACGTTGTTCGCTATCGCGATAAATAGTATTGTGGACAACCTGCGCTCACCTGTTCGTTCATGCCTTTTTGCGGATGACTACGCAATTTATTGCAGTTCATCAAGTCTCCACAGGGCTGAACGACAGATACAACTCGCTGTAAACAATCTATGGTTGTGGGCATCTCGTAATGGCTTTCGTTTCTCTGCGACCAAGACGACTGTCGTCCACTTCCATAGATTACGCGGAATACAGCCAGCCCCCAATATTTTAATGAACAACGTTGTTTTACCTGTCTCCGAGACCGTAAGGTTCCTGGGACTTTTATTCGATTTTAAACTAACTTGGATCCCCCACATCAAAGACCTGAAAGCGAGGTGTATCAAGGCATTGAATTTGCTCAAAGTGGTTAGCGGCCGGTCCTGGGGTGCTGATAGGGAAACCTTGATGCGCCTGTATAGGGCCCTGGTCAGATCTAAACTAGATTATGGGAGCTTTGTTTATGGCTCAGCTAGACCCTCGGCGTTAAAGATGCTAGATAGTGTCCACCATGCTGGCATTCGACTGGCTACTGGTGCCTTTCGTACCAGTCCAGTCGTCAGCATCTGTGCCGACGCCGGTGAGCCGCTTCTTTCTTACCGGCGGTCCTATCTTCTGGCATCTTACGTGTCGTAACTTCATTGCATGTCGCAGCATGTTGCCTATCGTCCTGTGTTTCATCCCCCTAACCGTGTCTTGTATGAAACCAAATGGCGTAGTACAAGGCCGGTTGGGATCAGGATGCTTTCGGTTTTCGACACGTGTGGGATAGTTTTGCCAAAGGCTATCCCCACATCCCCAGGTCGTGTTTCTCCCTGGAAGATACGCCTACCTCAATGCCATTTTGATCTTGCCAAGTTCCCTAAAGCGACCACCCCAAACTTTGTATATGAGAGGACCTTTAATGAGCTCCTCTCCACTCGCTTTCACGGATTCGAGCGCATCTACACTGACGGCTCTAAATCTGGAGCCTCCGTGGGATGTGCTTTTGTTGTGGAAGGATCCAATTTTAAATTTGGTTTACTTAAAGAAACCAGTGTTTTTACGGCTGAATTATATGCCATTTTTAAATCTTTGTGTTTTGTTTACCGAAGTAGTCACCGTTCTGTCCTCATCTGCACGGATTCCATGAGTGCTCTGTTGGCATTGTCCACTCTCTACTCCTGGAATCCCCTCGTGCAGATGATACATGAGCAAATTTTAAAAATTGATTCATTAATCACCTGGCTCGCCTTTTGCTGGATCCCTGGTCATGCTGGTCTTCCAGGAAATGAACTGGCGGACCAGGTAGCCAAGTAGGCAGCACGCCTGCCTCCGGAGGCGAGTCTGGGTGTCATGTTTTTAGATCTAAAGGGTTATGTTCGGCGTGGGGTCTTACGCACCTGGCACGAGCAGTGGGTCTCGACCCCTGCTCAGAACAAGCTGCGGTCCATCAGGGACGGTGTGTCGCGATGGCCCTCTTCTATACGAAAGTCTAGAAGAGAGGAGGTCATCGTGACGAGACTCCGCGTCGGGCATACTTCATTGACCCATAGTTTCTTACTAAGAGGGTATCCACCTCCAGTGTGTGAGTTTTGTGATACTCCTCTTAGTGTGCATCACATTTTGGTGGAGTGTCGCAAACTAGCCCCTATCCGTCTGGCTCTTGATTTTAAAGGTGACTTACGTTTTTTATTACGCGATAGTGCGGATGGAGTTATTTGTTTACTCCGTTTTATACGCCAGGCGGATCTTTTTAATGCCATTTGAGTCACTTTTATAAAGTGGCTCTTTTGGATATTATCTCATATTGAGATCTTTTTAACGGTTTTATTACAATTTAACATGTTGTTTTGTCTTTTTAACGTATTATCATTTTAACATGTTTTGTCTTTTTAACGTGTTATATTTTAATATGTTTGTTTTGTCTTTTTATTGGAGTGATACACTTGTGGTTTTTTTTTAGCAGGTGTATCACTTAATTTATACCAAGAGTCCATTTGAGCACTCCTATGGAGTGTCTCAGATGGTGAAATGTTTTATCTCTTTCCCCTATGGGGATTTTATTATGTTTTTAATATATTTCAAGGCCCTAATGACCTAGATGTGTCGATGGGCCGTTAAACAATAATAATAATAATAATAATAATAATAATAACAAAATAAAACTTTTTTATTCAATGACAAATATTAAATATTAATGTTCAAAAGCTATCCTATGGTTTGAGAATCACTCTGGTCAGTTTATTAGGATAAATAAGGCATTATTAGGCTTTTCCTAATAGCATTTAGGTTTTTTTTTTTATGTTCTAGAAAGTCATTGTGTTAGACACTCTGAAATAATATTTTGTCTGCGCATTGGTGATCTACTTACAGATTTTAATATGGTGGTTTTCTCCAAATTATTTTTATTCAGCATCATTACTGGTACTGGTACACTGGTTGGTATGTGTTAATTTCTACTCAAACATAATTCAGGTAAATATATTGGTCATCCCTCCTAATTTAGACTATGTTTTACAATAATAACAATATCAACACATATCTATTTTTTTTAGGCTAGTCCACAGTGAAACATTATTATGGTATAATTTTGTTTCAAATGTTGTCACAACTGTTATTTGAAGTAGTTTTTCCTTTGTTTCATTTGGTGCATGTTGTTGTGAGAGTTCTCAAGTAATTACGTTGTATTGCTAATTCTAATAGTGTTTTCTAATAGTGTTATTTTTTAATTGTGTTATTTTTAATTGTGTAATAGTCGTGCTATGCAATCAAACAATATTAAAAATGAGGGAATTGCTTCTTCCTCTACTAAAAAACGTAAAAGTCTTGGTAGAATGTCGGAAGTGGCTAGACAAATCAGATCACAATCACATGAACTAGGTCAGGGTTCCTACAGTATTTGTAAAAATATTCTCCCTGACTTTTCCCTGACTTTCCCTGACTATTTTCCCAAGTTCCCTGACCAATTTCTCATAAAATTTCCATTATAACTTTACGGTACTATACACGTGAAAATATTAATTTAAATAAATTTATTTCGGCCTCCTCCCCCCTTACAGCCGACCTTGCCTCACCTCTCACGGAAGAATAAGAAAGCAGACATCTTGCCAATCAGTTGAGGGAAAATGATGGAAAAATAATCCCTATCAAAAATTTGTAACAAACTTGATTCCCTTTGGTATCATGTGCAGAAATACGTATTAAATAACAGGCCACTAAGAACATACTAAAGAGTTTGGTATCATTACAGTTTTATTTTACCTAAACTGTACATTTCCTGAACTGAATAGCTTACAACAGGAACTCTGTCTGCTTTCATATTATTCATGTCTCAAGTCAATTTTATTTTTATTAAAATTATCACTATAGTCATACAATAAGAAACTATGTTATATTTAATAAAGTGAAGCTTGCTTCTTCTTCAGTTCTTGCAA
>JBCFYV010000717.1:0-96678 GCA_039000515.1 Timema cristinae
TCCAGTAACACATCTTTTTAAATATAAAATTAAATGTTGAACGCACACTTATTATAAAAATTTTAACTATGATTAAATTTTAATTTATGGTTTTCTCGCTATGAGTTTAAAACAGCATTAAATGATTGAAGAAATAGCATAAACAAATGTGGTAAGTTAATAATTTTTAACAAATTTTGACACTGGGTTGCTGAACCCCGGGTTCCTCTCTTTTTTTTGGTATTAACAGGAAACCCCGAGTATTCTACACAATACCATGTACATCAAATGGTGTTAGATAACCCCCCTGACGCTTTATTAACGTTAAAGAAATAAAAAGTATAAAATATCAGGTTTCATTAAAACCTAAAGTTAACTTTGTTTACGATCAACTTAACATTCTTTGAACTAAAAATATATTTTCGGGATTCACAAATCTAACTTCCCCAACTCGACCCCATAACACATAGTTGGGCCTGTTTGTATTACTTGAAAAAAAATTGCTCGTTAAATGGAATTTCCCATTGACAACCATTTAACTTACATTTTTTTTACACCAGGATTACCATTTTAATTCACGTCAAAATACGAACACAAGTTTATTTTTAACTGATATAAAAATTTTATAAAATATTTGAAAGTTCAATCCTTAAACAACATTTTTATGTTGTGCTAATTATCATTTTTTTCTCCCCCCTCCCACTTTTCCCTTTCCTCCCATTTCCCCCTTTTTCCCCCCTTCCCCTTTACCCCACATGTTCCCCTTCCTACACTTTTTCAAAAACCCTTTATTTATTTTCTTTTTTTCCTTTATCACTATATTTTACTCCACTCCCACTTTATATTATTTCCCCCCCTGCCTTAATTTTTTTATCTTCCCCATCTTTTTCATCCGTATTTACATTTGTTTCATTGTCAGAATCACAAAATGTTTGTGTCATTTTTCATCATTAGCCATTTTTTTAGGCCGAGAAACTTTCTGTTTTCTATTACGCCATTTCAACAAAAGTATAAAATTTTAGTAAAAACCCCTTTTTAAAAAAAAAAAAATTGTTAAGTTTTTTGGTTGAAATATAAGAATAAAACTGTAAGTTCTTTTATAACACCCTGATGTCCCCAATGGAAATAAACCTGCTAGTCAGAAAAAAAATAAGAAAAAAAAAAAAACACAAAAAAAAATGAAACATTTTTTTTGAAATATAAAAATAAACTGCAAAGTTTTACTTACCGCTCCTGCCATCTATGAAGATAAGCAAGAACACAATATACAAGCCCTGCTCATAAAGTATCTGTGTGGCGTGCAAAGTTAAATTGTAGAACTACTGTTGAACTATGAGCCCACCTGGGGGGGAGGGCATGCATCTTCCTCTCTGGCTTCCCAACGCGGGCAGGGGGTCAGTTCAAAGCAATAAAGTTCAACCAAGTCAGTTAATCATGCTGTCAGTTCATTCAGTTTCCCTTATTTAAAAGATCTCTAGCATTCACTTTTGCACATCTGGCTTTTAAACAGTTGTGCCTTAATTCACGATGCACTGTTATTTATTTTGGACAAGTCAGTATTCAAATGTTATTAAACAATTTAAAACTTAATTAAAATAAATACTATGAACAAAAAATTATCTCTGGTTTTTAATATGTGTTAAGTTAATTCACCATTAAATAATAAGTTCAAGCAAACTTCGAGTGAACTTTTGAAAAAGAAGCCACCCAAAAGGGAAATTCAGAGAAGTACATAGAATCGTAACCAATTTCTGGACAGAAACCATCAAACACCTTTTCAACTGGGGCCCCATCCTAAACAAACAATTTTGGATATTCAACGTTTCAACAAAGAGTCGAACCCAAACCCTCCGTTCTACAAGAAGTCGCTCAATGTCCCAACTCTTCACCTACGGGGGGATTCCTCTCCAACAACTTCATAAAAACCAACATTTACCCCTACAAAAAAGTCAAATAGAAGTCACCGTCAGCACAGTTCTTCAAGATGCCACAACTACAGATCTACAGCAAAGTTGGAAAGTTTATTATTATTAGTATGCTATGACATTTTAAAGTGATGTGGTAATTTAATTAATCTGTAGGGACGCGAGAAATTGCCAGACATGTTTCATGTGAAAGGTATGGTGTCCTTTTTTGGCAGATTCATTTTGAATTTGGCTTCTTGGCAGAACCTTTATACAAATTACGAAAACAAAAAGTTGTTTTTAATTGGAACGATGCGGCTGACCAAGCTTTCACTCAACTAAAAAGGCTCTTATTATGGTGCTCATTCTATGAATGGCAGATTTTGGTAAACCCTTCATCCTTCAATCTGACACTTCCTCTTCAGGTCTTGGAGCTATCTCAAAGAACAGGAGGACATATACTACCAGTAGCGTTACACTAGTTGTACCTTACAACCCCACAAGTTAAACTATCCAACCATATAAACACGCAGCCCTTGCTATAAATATATGCCATAAACAAATCCAGACAATATTTGGAATCGTAACTATTGAACTACGCACTGACAACTGGGCTGTAGCGTGGCTACTTCAACATCCACAACAAATAGGTGAGATAGCACATCAGATTACTCAACTACAGGAACTTGATTCAACATTGTGAATATACTAGGTAAGGACAATCCTATAGAGGATTTCAAAGAAGAAACAATAGAAAGTTGCAACAATAATGTTTCAAATATTGGTTCTTTACACACATACCGAAAATGTATACATCAATACAATCTGCACAACAAAAATACCAGAACTAAGTAAGATAATTGAAAAAATACAAGTAAAGAGAATATTACCAATTACGAAACTTTGAATAACATTTTATATTACAAACCATCAACTAAATCACAATGGAAAATATATGCTCTAAAATCTTTTCATAATGTTCTATGTCAGTGTTACTACATTTCGCTGGTGGGAGCACATCTAGGGTCGCCAAAACCATCTTGTTTATACGTAAGCAGTTTTTTTTGGCATGGTATCAACATAGACATATGCGCCAACGTTTGGTCATGTGGATTTGTATACGATCTAAACCAGTCAAAATTATACATATGGATACTTGTCATCAACACTATCAGAATTTTCGATGCAAAAGTTTGTTCATAGATTTTTTTTGCCCATTATCCAGATCTAAAAACTGTAATAAAACCATTTTTATGGCTGTAGACAGATTTTCGAAGTTTGTGTGGGTCCTTATCTCTAAGTAAATCTATGACTGAGCAGACTGTACGTGCTTTACAAATAACATTTTCAAAAACTTGGTTTATCTTGTTTCATAGTTTTCTGACATTGGTTCTTTATTTACTTCTCACGTCTTCAAAAAGTGTGTTTTCAGCTTGGTGTAAAACATTATATATACTACTGTGCCTTATTATCCTCATCGCCAAATTTATGTGACAGCTCTCATAGATATTTAAAATCTTCACTCGTAGCCTACCATAATCTGCATAATAGAGAGTGGGATCTAATTTACACTGGCCACAAATTGCTTTCAACAATGCCGATAATAATAGTCACAAATATACGCCAGCAGAACTGTTATTGGGTCATGAACTTTTGACACCGCTGAATCTTAAATGGTCTTTACCGAAAAGTGCAAAAAGGAAGGGCAAAAGGAAGCTACCTCCACATGCGGACTAAACACTCTAAACAGTTAAAACGGGGACAAGCTCGGGTTGGTAAACCACTTCAACAAGGACAGACATCCGAGTCCTTAAAAGGTAGGTCTAAAGGTGGTTTATAAAATCCACCAGATTAATGATAAGGCTGCAGGGATTGCGGGTAAAATTGTGAGTGCATTGTTATCAGCAAATTTTTTGAGTGATTTAACAATATAATGGTTCAATTAGTAATGCCAAAAGTGGTCTACCTTTGCGCCGCGCTCAGGTTCACAACTCAAACCATGTCCTGTGAAGGTCACACCATTGGGATAGGTTTTGTTGTTGTTAGCAAATTCTCCTGCCATGACATCTTTGACATGTACTCTTACAAAAATAAACGAGTTTTCTTGCATTTGTATCTAAGCGTCAATATAAACAATATTATACTCAAGATTGTATTATAATAGTAAGGACTTACACATGGTTAACATAGGTGTTGATTCGTAAAATTGCATCTATCTTATATATTTATGAACAACAGTTGGGACTAAGCCTCTTTTTCCTCATAAGCTATTTTAAAATGATTGTTGGACTAAATCATTGTTAGAAGGGTTTCATTGAGTTAATAATACTCTACATTGTTTTTTTTTTTGTCTTTCACCTCTAATGTTACATAAAATGTTTTAAATGTAAAACATACATATATTAATTACATGTGGTAATACTATAAAGCCACTGCATTATTTACATCAGATGTAGCAATGGATATTACTGTTTTATTATCAAATACAAATTAACTTTCAGACATAATCACAATCTTAAGACGTCTCATATTACATAAAGTACAAGCTATTAAAGAATTACACATTAAGGTTATAAATAAATCCATGTTAGAACAAACACTAAAAGTATCGTACACAGTGAGGCCAACTGACCAATAAAATCAACACTCAGCTGAATTAGGAGCTACTAATAAACTTATAAAACATGCCTATCTCTCCTTTTTTTTTTTTTTTTCAAATACAGAATCATAAGTCAAGGCGTTTTGGTGAGTGTACAATTCTACCAGACCTTGTAACAATATTAGGGAGGCTAGTTCCAAGAGTCATAGTATTCGTTTCTGAATTAGGAGACTGAGAAGTTGTGGCTATTATGTCTTCGGGCTTTTTAAATTAGGAGAGGTGTGGTGTTACCTTTAATCCTTCAAGTTCACCCATATCATCACCAAAGCTCCTCACCCTACATGATCTTCACAGGAAATGTCATTACCAGAGTGCCTAGGCCTAATATGAAGTGAATTTCGTCTATAAAGTTTTCCTTTTATACACACCAGATATGACCTGTTTTTCAATATCTTAACCACACTGCCCTCTTCCCAAAATTGCTCATGGAATCGAGCAGTTTTGTCATAATGTAACGATTGCCTTACTTTCGCAGTCACTGCAACATCAATAATTATTTCTGGCTTCAAGCGGCAATCCTGTACAGCAGTCTAAGAATTGAGGGTGCAACTTTGAAGAAGCTGAACAGATGAGTATGGAAGCCCTGCCACTCGATTATTTCTGTAATCCAGAAGGAAAAGTGAAAGTCTCCACGGTCATATCGCGCCTTTTTTAACATCAATTTGACAATTCCAGCCAAAGCAACACTGTGGGGATAGTGAGGACTGGAGGTTACTAATTCAATATTCCATGATTGAGCAAATACTTTGAATTAATGAGTCAAAACGTTGTTGTCAGACATGAATTGTTTGGGAATCCCAAAACGTGCAAGATTGTTTAAGCTTACTTATAGCAGTGGAAAAAATTACTCGGGACCTTCTCAGCCTCAATCCACCGCGAATGATAGTCCACAATAACTAATAGCTATCGCCATTATAATCCGTATAATCCACAAATTCACAGCAATTTTAACAAAGGGTGAATCAGGGATGACATGTGTTGCATCGGGTCCTTTATTTTAGACCGTTGAAATCGGTTGCATGTTGGGCACACAAGTATAAAAATCTTTCAAATCAGAGTTGTATTCCCGGCCAATAGAAGCTGTGAGACGCTTGAGCCTTGACTTTTTTCAAAACTGAGGTGAGTTGCATGAAGGATCTCAAGAGTGAAGCGCCTCATTTTAAATGGAACTAATAGACCTCGTCATAGTAAAGAAGCCCATCATGGACTGTGATGTCTTTCCTGAGGGAAAAATAGTGATTCAGCTCTGCAATCTGAGACAATATGACTTAGGCCAACCTTTAATGTAATAATGTAATAATTAAAACTTTATTCAAAACAGAGTCCACAACTGTATTTCCCTTGTACTTTGCAAGTAAGGATGGTTGAACATCGGAGGTTGTCCCTATAGCATGTACTATGTCATACATACTTTCATCTAAAGATGAAGGAATATTTTTACAATTTTGGGATAACAAATCCGCTATAAAGCGTGTATTTGCTTGCTAAATACTTGAGTGTGAATGAATAGGGCAATAGTTTCAGCCTAAGGCGGAGGAGGCGATTAAATTTGGTAATTTTACCAATGGCTTTTACATGATGGAGATGAGTGTCAGATGATCTGAATAAACAGTCATAGCTTAGTGGCCATACACGAAGTTATGGGACCTTTTGAATGCAAATGACACAGCAAGAAAATCTTTTTACACTCGAGCATAATTTTGTTTCAGTAGCAGTACTCGATCATGAGGCATATACAATGGGCTTGCCACCTTCCATCTAAGTGGCACCAAGGACATATTGACTACTGTCAGCATGTATGTTGATGGTTTGGAGGGTCAAAAGGAGTCAACAAGGCATGTTGTGCTAAAGACTTTTTCAAAAGCTCTAACTGCTTACTGTGGGAGGAATTCCAAGACCACTCGGAATCTTTTTTCAGAAGTTCACGGAATGGGTGCAAATATCTGACAGGTGGGGCACAAATTTGGGCTTAGGTTGTGACTGTTCCCAAAATACACTGCAAATCCTTCCTTGAAGCAGGTACTTATATGTCCTGAATAGTCTGAACCTTAGTGTCATCAGGACGAATTCCATCCTTATCAAATCCAAACCCAAAAATTTAACTTTATCCACAAAGAATTGAACTTTTTCCGGTTGAATCCTATGTTGTTTTCACGAGCAGCTTGAATAACCTGTTTAAAACTATTTTCCATAACTCTTCCATTGTGTCTGCTCCACATAAAACATCATCAAAATATACACATACTCCCCCAATATTCCCAAAGTATTTACGAGTTATCTTTTGGAAGTACTTAGGAAGCACACTTAGTCCAATGGGGCGCGTAAAAACTGATAGCATCCAAAGGGGGTGCTAAACGCACTTAGACTAGCCGATTATTTACTTAATTTAACCTGGTAAAACCCCTCTTTTAAATTAAATAAACAAAAATATTTTTTAAATTTCCCATTTTATAACTAATCTCCTCCAGAGTCGAATCAACACATAATCTCGGACCAAATTTTCGTTGAGATCCTTAGAATTTATGCACAGCCTTAAGGCCCCTGTTTTAATTAGGCGCTACTATACAACTTATAAACAATAACCTCTGCTACTCATATGTGTATGTTTGTTAATACCAATAATATTATACGGGTAATTTACTTTTGGACAACTGAGCTTTGACAGTTGTGCTCTGATTCACGATCTAACTGTAATTTATTTTTGGACAACTGAGCTTTAACAGTTTTGCTCTGATTCACGATGTATAGAAATTTTAAACTTTTGGACAACTGAGCTTTAAACACAGAGCTCCTACGGTCTCGAAAGTCAGGGAAAAAGTTGGGGAAAAAAAAATAATCAGGGAAAGTCAGGGAAGCTTTAAAAAGGTCAGGGAAAGTCAGGGAAAGACAATTCATGTCACACTTAGAAAAAAAAAACGAAAATATTTTTCGTATTTACTGCGTCATAACCCCACTCCCCAATGAATAAAGCTGAGGGGCACTACACCATGCTCAAACTTGCTATAACACAAGTTTGGTAGCATTTTATTTTCAGAAGGTGAATGCAGAAATCTCCTGGCCTGCACATGGCAATTCTTTTAACTTAGTGATCCATTGTTTTGGTTCTTGTTCATGTTTTGGCATTGTTATCGTTGGATACAATGGCTAACAAAAAAACAGTTTTTAACCATCTCTGGCTAAGCCCAGAGCATTATCCTGAATTCTCATACTGGATCAGGGGCGTTAAAAGTAATAAGTTGCAGGCATTTTGTAAAGTGTGCAAAAAAATTATAAACCTAAGTAATATGGGAAAGCAAGCATTAGCTTCCCATGCAAAAGGACCAATTCATATCAAAACTCTTGAAATTTTGAAAAATCAACGCTCTCTGTTGACTTTTTTCTCAAAAAGTCAAGTGATTCAGTTTTCATCGAGTTCCCCTGTTTAAAACAGAATCTCTGGCATACAAAGACATTCTACCTAGTGGTGATTCGGCTGGTTACCTCGAAGAGTTTTTCTGTTTCATCGAAATTGTAAAGCCGCAAAAGGGAAGCTGTTGCCAAAAGTGAAATTAGTGTAGTGCCTCAAAGAAACCATAACATTTTGTTATAAAATATGATATAACTAAGGCGGAAGTAATTTGGGCTATACAAGTTTTTACAAAAAAATGTCTTTCAATTCGTGCTATAATTTAAGTACAATTTTTCAGTTGACTTTTTCTCGAGTGTTCCATTGCCAATGCCTTTACCCTTGGTGGAGACAAGGCTGCATACTTCATTGTGAATGGCTTGGCTCCATTCTTTCATAACAATTTACTGGACTGCCAAAAATCATGTAACAACTTTGTAATTTTTTTGATGAAGCATTGCATAAAGTTATTCAAAGAGGACAAATGACATTGTAATAAGATTCTGGACAAGGAAAATCATAAAGTCATCAGTCGTTACTTAAACAGTGTGTTTTTCGATAAGAGCACCGATGAAGAATTACTGGATAGAAATTTCTCCTCTCCACTCTCTAAGTTGATACAAGTGTCAATGGATGGCCCAAATGTCAATTTAAAGTTTATAACACTTCTTCAGGAACACATCAAATCTGTCACAGACAATGAAGTATGTAGTTTGCTAAATCTGGGAACATGTGGGCTTCATGTTGTTCATGGTTCCTTGAGAACAGGAGTGAGTCTGTTGATTGGGATATAAGTAGCTTATTGTGTCACATGTACTACTTGTTCACTGACTACAGCTCGTCGAGCATTGTTTAAACCCCAAATTTACAGGATGTGCATCTTTTCCATTGACTCCATATCTTTTTGAAGCTGTAGAGAAACTTCTAAGATACCTTATGAATTGTTGCGTGAAACCGAACTGATGAAGTGCACGGGTCCAAAGTTACTGTCTATCGACACAAAAAAAAATCAGAAAATTTAAACCTTAGCAAAAATATTGATAAAAGATTTGCAACAAAACGTTTTTTAGGAGAAACTGCGATCAAAAGTAACAGAAAGACAAAAACTAGAATTTATACATGTGCCGCAGTATGTTAACCACCATGATTGCAAAACTACAAGAAACAAGTCCCTAAAACAGAAAGCTGTGAGAGGTTTGTCTTCATTGGATCCTTGTGTTATTCAACATTCACAGCAACTGGGCCAGATGAGATTTCTTTTCTTTGGATGAACACAACCACGCCAACATAATAAATGATGTTTCTGGCTGAAAATTCCAAGAAAGAATACTTGCATTTTTGCTACCTCAAAAAATCTCAGCTTCAAGAAATATTTCGTCCTTTTGATCAGTTTAGTGATGAAGTAGGACTTGACACTATTTATGGTAGCTTTCTAATAGGAGATGCAAACACAAACATCTTTGGGAAGTAATAAAGATTTGCCTTGTCTTGTTGCAGGTGGTTTTTCAGTTAATAAATCTTAACTGTTGAAAATAAGCATGAAAAAACAGTCACTGCTCAGCGTCACATTCATGAAGAATACAAGAAGCAGGGGTGATTAAAAACATACACATTAGCAAAAAGATGTTGGATAACGTGAGAGGTGCTATTATGAATATTTGGAGATGAAGAAGCAGGAAAGAAGTGGAAGAAGGCAGAAAAGAGGAAATTAGATATACAAGTTAAAGATTTAGAAGGAAAAAGAAAAAAATTAATGATGGCAACTGAATAAAAACGAGAAGCAATAGAAGTGTAGTTGTAAGAACTTAAAAAGAAAGGAGAAGCAATAGAAGTGGAGTTGCAAGAACTGAAGAAGAAACAAGCTTCACTTTATTAAATATAGCATAGTATCTTAGTGTATGACTTTTGATAATTTTAATAAAAAGAAAATTGACTTGAGACATGAATAATATGAAAGCAGACACAGTTCCTCCTGTTGTGAGCTATTCAGTTCAGGATATGTACAGTTTAGTAAAATAAGACTGTAATGATACCAAACTTTTTAGTATGTTCTTAGTAGCCTGTTATTTAGTACGTATTTCTGCACATGATACCAAAGTGAATCAAGTTTGTTACAACTTTTTGAATTTTTCCATCATTTTCCCCTGAACTGATTGGCAAGACGTCTGCGTTTTTTATTCTTTCATGAGAGGTGAGGGAAAGTCGGCTGTAGGGGAGGAGGAGCCGAAATAAATGCATTTTAATTAATATTTTCACATGTATAATATCGTAAAGTTATAGTAGAAATTTTATGAGAAATTGGTCAGGAACTTGGGAAAATAGTCAGGAAATCAAGGAAAAGTCAGGGAGAATTATTTTACAAATACTCTAGGAAGCCTGTAAACAGTTGTCTTAATTCACAATGCACTGTTATTCACTTTTGGACAAGTCAGTCTTCAAATGTTATTAAACAATTTAAAATAAATACTATGAACAAAAATATATCTCTGGTTTTTAAATATGTGCCAAGTTACATTCACCATTAAATAATAAGTTCAAGCAAACTTTGAGTGAACTTAGAAATGAAGCCACCAAAGGAAGTTCAGAGAATACATAGGAAACATAAGCAAGTTTCATTATGATGACCCTGCTCGTCAAAGTATGTCAAGGGTTAAGCATCTTAGGGGGGAAGAGATTCAAGTTTTGCTTATTTTTGTTTTAAGAGGAAGGGGGAGGGCTGTCAGAACAGACAGTTCAGGAATGGGTTTAACTCGATGGGGCAGACTTTTATGACAAGGATCTACAAAGACCTATCTCACAATACAATAAATGTTTGAATAAAAATGGAAACTATGTTGAAAAGTAGCTTAAGGTATGTAGAATTGGATAACAAAAATTACCCAAAAATATATAGTAGGTTCGTTCAAGACTATTTTATTGCAAAACGTCCTTACTATAAAAACACCCCTCATTCAAATAAAAACTTGTTGTGTTGGTTCTGCTAATATTTTTAATATATATATTCTTCTTGTGTTTTTTTAGCCAATTCAAGGTAATTCTTGTCTTACAGTGTGAAGATAATGGTCTGAAGTTCAGGAACGTTTCAAGAAAGAAGGTTTGGATTTTGATATTTTGGGCTCAGAGGAGCGCTTGCTACATGTGTGGAGATGGCTGGTGGATGCGGAGAGCAATCTCCACAGCTCCCGACGGCAACTTGACAAACTGCGGATCTCCGGAGTGAAGAGATGGAAGTGAGTCTCCGAGATTAATCCGCAAGACATTGCCATGAATCATTGACACAGCACTGTTTCCTGTTTGTAAACATTTCATTATTCCGGAAACTATCGCTGCTTCTTGTATAGGCCAAGTACAAGTATTTCATGTGTGTACTCTCGAGATCTATTTTCTTAGGTACCGCTACTCCTACCTTGCACAGGAATGTTAAACCATGCCTTGCCCTTCTTTAAATTGTTTGCCTCGCAGTTGTGGTAGTTACATATTTTATGTTTCTCTGTATAGCCACTACCCCAAGATTAGTCATATTACTTATGCTTTCAAAATAATTTCTAGTTTAAATCTGATATATTTTAAGTATTTCTATGACTCGACCACTTGATACAATCTCATGTAAATTACTGTGTTTTTAGATGTTTTTCTATATGGTCAACACCACTTTCCTTTGTGGATATCCATATCAGCCATTATTTTGCAACAGACGTGACATTTAGACACATATCCGATGTTGTGTAGAAAACTAGATACTTAATAATCATTTTAATCATTTACAGTGTGCCTCTCACTTAACTGTAAAAGTACACAAAGTTTAAAATGATCAGAGCTATTTTTTTAAAGTTATGTCTATTTACATAGCGTAACAACGGGACAAAAATGCAACCTTGGTTTTAAAGTGTGATCATACATCTCTAAAACTCTGTTGGTTCTATAAAAAATAAAGATATTCACTATGTTTTAAGAATACCACAGATTTAAAGCACCGATTTGGTATGTTTACAATTTTGATTGGTTAACAAATTATTTCTAAATAAAATGTAGAAGTTTGTAATGAATGTGACAAAAATGAAAACATGCCTAAAAATAGTTTATTTAATATAAAAATTTCTTACAGCTACATTTCATGAGATTATGATATTAAAATGATAAATGATCGATAAAACATTTTTATTTCTTATTTTAAGGTAAATTGTGCGACATTTAAAAGGGTCATTTTCAAGTGAAAAATGTAATCATGTGTTAAAATTAACTTAACCCATTTATTCACAGAACTATTTTTTTTTAGTAAATGTCTTAATAATCATTTGTATGGTTTTAATAGTATATAATAACAATAATATAACTTCGAATATTTTTTATGGCGCCATTTTGAAATAATGACATGCCCCATTAATGGGGCGGTGTGATAGAGAGGTTAGAGGTTTATTATGAATTTTAAAGGTGTATAAAATAGTTGTACAAAATTAATTTAATAAAATTAAGTGATTAAAACACTACTACAAAATGATTATTTACTATTACAATTTAATTTTGGCCATATTGAGTAGGAAAATTACAATATTATGCTTCATTAGCAGTCTTCAGCGAGAATGAATATCTCCGAACAATGTACATGACATCCAACATTGCATTTCTTGCATTTCATTGTTGTAATTTTATGACACTCCCACATCGAATTTGCATCATGCTCTTTATAATCACATAATTGAGCCCATCAAGTCGTAGTCATCACCACTCGTTTTTTCAAACGTTTTGGTGATGGTCCTGGAGCTACTCTTATGCTGTACTTAGATAGTTTGTACAATGAATCGAGTGAAGACTAGTAGATCTAGTTTATCTTCCTTTCCTTTGGATGTCAAACGATACAACTGCCATGCGTTGTTCACAGGCATTGAGAGGAAACATGATCATCTGCCAACACCAACTTCTCATGCGTGCATTTACTCGGTAAGTCGAGTCTGTCTACTCCTCCCATATAACAATTATAGTTGATAATACAGGCAGGCTGGTCAATTTGAATTCTTTTCTTTTCTTTGTGGCTCCATCTCCTTGCTTTACCAATGGGTTTAGCCCCTCGAAGAGTAGAATCAACCGTTACAATATTGTTGTCATGGTATCTTATCAAAGTTATTCCACTATCTGTATCGTCAGCTGGGAGTAAGAACCTCTTACTTTTTTCTTCAGAGTAGATGCTTCTTCCAAGGATGCTTTATCAATTCTGTTCGAACAATGTGCCCAGGTGTGTGGCCTTTTACTTTTGTTCCTCTAGTAGACTTACGAAGTAAAGAAATAACCTTGATGGGAAATTCCCCTTGAATAAATAGCCAAGGGACTAAAAAGGGACACCACCTTTGTAGCCAAAACGAATTGGTTTACCTGGATGGTTTTTTAGCAATGAGCCCGAAAATATGGCAATTGTTCATCAATTGATACATTTGATTTTTTTAGGGAAACTTTTAAACCCCCTTTTTTTAAAGTAAAACCCAAAGGGGACGAACTTTCCCGGGTTTGTATTCTATCTAGTTTTAAAATTATCCATAATGTCAATATTTAAAAATGTCTTAAAAAGTATTTCTTGAATTGTTTTTGAGATGTTCATTATGAGTTTCACTTGAATTTTCCCCAATACTTTTCTATCCTTTTGTACACGGAAATACCCACTAAAACAAGGGGTTTCCCCAAAAACCCTTTGATATCATTGTTTAGTTCCCTTTGAATTTTATTTTTACCTTTTAAAAACCCTTGTTGTTTGAACAAATATCTATGAGTTTGTTTTTCATTGTCAAAAAAATTTCAAAAATCTCCCAAGGGTAATTATTTTGAAGCCCTTCAGGCTGTTCCCCAAATTGGTTCTGGCGCTAAAGGGGTCCATATCTTGACTTTGGGGGAAGGGTTTTTGTTTTTACTCTATTGACTTATTTTTTTTATCTGGTTTTTGTTAACATTTTCAAAGGTATTCTTTGGGAAAATCCCTTTTTTAGCCCTTTTTTTAAATAACAATCCTGTGTCTTTAAGGTGCTTGGCGGGGCAACCCCTTTTGTGCACAAATTGATTAACCCCTTTAGATTTTTGATGTCTGGGAAAAAAATCTTCATTTTCACCGTCTTAAAATAAGTAAGGGGGTTTTTGGAGGACCCCTGGGAAAATTTGTCTAATATGTTTTATCATCCAAAAAATTTAAATTATTTATTAAAGTTAGCCCGAATCCAAAAAATAAAAAGAAAATAAACTTAGTAAACCAAAATATTCCCTTTATTCCCCTCGACCTATATTGGGGCCTCAATGTATTTGTTACTATTTACAAAGTAAATTTTAAATTTTTTGGTGATATTACTTTAAGCCCCAAAAAAAGCAACTAAAAAATAAAGTGGGAAAAAAACAATTTAAAAAAATTAATATTTTTTTTTGTTTTAAAAATATGTTTCAATAAGTGTTTTTAAATTTCAAACCCTTTTTTTTAAAAATTTTTGTTTTTGATGAAATAACTGTACCCATTTTTTAACTATCGCCAAATAGTAATTAAAGTGGAAAAAATTTTGGGAAAAAAAATTGATAGAAAAAAAAAAAAGTTCACCGCCCCAAAACTGGGGTTTTGGGAAAAAATGGGGTTAAAAACTAAATTTTAGTTCTATTATAAATTTTTATTTTTTATTTTAGGTTGTTGTTAAACATATGTTCCCAGAGAAATATTTTCTTAAGATATAGGTCTTAACAAGATTCATTTCAATCCCATGACTCGGTTCTTTGTCATTGTCAGATGAGTCGCTATATACATTCGAGTACCTCACTGATTTTGTCTTCATCTTCATCTTCATCTCCTCTTTCCCAAAAAATGTTTACTTTTAACATTAAATCTTCTGATGTGTGTACTGCTGAGAATGTTATTTTAAATCATAAGTCCTGAAGTGATGCATTCACTGGATTCCTGGAATTTAAGCAAGTTCCTTCCATCTTTTGTCAAAGTATCTGCTCATAGGACTGTACATCCGCTTGAGGTACATACAAAATACAAACATCTTTGCTAATTTGTAGAAATCATAAGGAGCTATTACAAAGGCTTGCCTTCCTTTTACTTCTCTCCACACTTGTTTTGATGAGTCACCGATTTCATCCACCGCTTCTTTTCCATGCCCTGAGGCGAATAAATTCCAGTGCACAGTTACCTCAAAACCTTTTCAGAGTAACAAAGTTTTAAAACTGCATACCTGCTCTTGAACTGGGCAGTACAATTGTCTGAAAACATATAAATTTCACTGACATCTGGAACAATGCTTCTGAATTCATCGATGATTGTTTTCAAGATCACCCAAACTGGGGTTTTTCCATGTTTCAAGTCATCACTATCAATGGCGAAACTATACATATCGTTTGATGCCAAATGCAGTAAGTAAAAACAGTTGCTTGTCAATGTATGCTTTGGATTTCATCTTAATGTACTATTGAATAGTTTTTCTGCGAAGTCTATTTGCATAATGGCTTGACTAATTTTTTTTATTACGGACCTCTTGCATTCCTGAAAATATTTAGACTGCTCTCTCTTGACATAGGTATGTTTTCTAAACATAGGCAGTCATGAGATTCATTTTATCATATTCCGCAATGCAGTGTTTTTCTTTACAAGTTTTGGTCTGTTATTGATGGTCTTCCATTCTTTCCATTTGAGTTTTTTCTCTAAACCAACATCTTTCTTGAGAAGACTCTTTAGGTAATCTCACATTTATCACATTTATTTGTCATACATTTGTAGGAACTTGTCACGTTTTTCTGTTTTTTCTTTCCATTTTTCCCTCCTTAAAAATTTTTCCCCTTTAAAATTCTATGGGGAAAAGGGAAATTTTTAAAAAGTCAGGGAATTTTGAAATAATTTTGGCCCGGACACCCCTGTTAAAAATAAAACTTTTTGTTTAAATTTATGTTTTGGTTTAAAGTGCCATTATTGTTAAAATAAATCCCATAGCTAATCCTGAAAATATTTCAATTCCAGTTTAAATGTTTCCAGACTAAACTGAAATTATTTACAACACGGGCCATGGTTTAAAGTTAAAGTCCCCAAAATTTTTAACAAGTCCACTTTTAAAAGCCCCATACTAATCGAAATTTTATTAAACGTGGCAGGGGTTGAATACCCAGTACTATTGAATATTTTACAATGCCCCCCCATGGTTGGAAACCCCATACTATCTGAATATTTTTCCCCTGCTATTTTTTTAATAGCTCTTTAAATATAATATTTTTTTACAATGCTGGATGGTTTAATATTTTTTTCCAAAACAAATTTCTGAAATTATTTACAACACGCCACTTTTAAATTCCAGTAGCAAAAACCTTTTTTTTAAAACGCCAGGTTGAAATATTTCCAAGAATTAAATTTATTTAAAGCTCCACTTTGAATACCCCCATAAATTAAAATTATTTAAAAACCGGGGGCCACTGGTTTAATTTCCAGTAGCTAATTGTATTTTTACAACCTGCCATTTAAAATACCGTCAAAATTAATATTATTTACAATGCTGGCCACTTTTAAAGTCCATATTTAATCTGAAAAATTATTTAATCGGCCCTGGTTTAATAGTTCCAACATTTTGAATAATTTCAAGGGCCACTTTTTGAAAAGCCCTTTTGAAAACAATTTTTATTTACAAACCCCCCCTTTGAAAAGCCAGTCTAACAAAAATTTTATTCTGTGCCACTTTTAAAATTTTTTCCATGCTTTGAATATTTTTTTTTAAACCCGGGCCACGTTTAATATTCCAAGAAATCGAATATTTTTAAAATGGGAGGGGTTTAATATTCCATTCTAATTGAATATTTTACAAGGGGCCCTTTTTGGGTAAAAACCATACTTTAAAATTTATTTACAAGCGGGCCACTGGTTTTTTAAATTCCCCAGAGCTATCTATATTATTTACAACCCCACGGTTGTAATAGTCCAGTAGCTATATGAATTTTATTTACAAGCGGGCCCACGGGTTGTAATACCCCCAGTACTATGAAATATTTACAAGCTGCCACGGGTTGTAATACCCCCCGTACAATTGAATATTTTTTACAAGCGGCCCTGTTGTAATAGTCCCTAGCTATTGAATATTTTTTTACAACGCGGCCACTGGTTGTAAAGCCCCCATAGCTATATGAATAGTATTTACAACCCCGGGCTAGGGTTTGTAAAGCCCCCGTACTAATCTGAATTTTATTTACAACGCTGGCCACGGGTTGTAAATTCCATAGCAATTGAATATTATTTACAACTGCCACGGGGTTAAAATATTTTCCAGTAGCAAATCTGAAATTTTTTAAAAAACCCTGGCCACGGTTTAATACCGTACTAGTATAATTTATTTACAAGCTGCCACGGTTTTAATAGTTCCAGTAGCAATTGAAATTATTTACAAGCGGGCCACGGTTGTAAAGCCCCAGACTAATCAAAATATTTTTTAAAAAAACCTGGCCACTGGTTGTAATAGTCCCAGCTAGTTAATTTATTTACAACGCTGGCCACGGGTTGTAATAGTCCCAGAGCATAGAATAGTATTTAAAACCCCGGGCTATGGTTTAATATCCCATACTAATGAATATTATTTACAACGCGGGCCCAAGGGTTGTAATATTCCAGACTATTGAATATTATTTACAAGCGCCCATGTTGAAATTTCCAGTACTAATCTAATATTTTTTAAACGCTGGCCACGGGGTTGTAAATTTTTCCCATACTATTAATTTTTTTTTTTACAAGCCGGCCGCTGTCTGATCCCGGGAAATGGAGCTATATGGGGCCATATCCCCTTTGTCGAGAACGGGATCACTTGAATCCGAATTTTGCCCCTCCGAACTAGACGAGTGCTCTCAACAGCATCAGCAACCCCGCAACTCATTTTAAAACGGGTTTCCTGAAATCGCCGGGGACCCTTGGAAGCAGGTCCCACACATCCTAACTGGGGGTACAACTGCCTAAACCCCCCCTTTTAAAATTTCATTTGGCCATTAGAAAACTCATCATTAAAATTTAATTTTTAAAATCTTCAAAATTTGCAAAATATCCAAAACCCCAAAATAAATTTGGGGGGACCAAAAAACCCTTGATTGGGGCCCAAAACTAAAAATTTTAAAAAAATAGATACTTTTCTAATGTTAAAAAAAAACATTTTTTTTGGGAAGTTGAAAAAAAGTTTTGATAAAGTTGATTTTAAAAAATAAATAAAGAGAAGAAAAAAAAAAAGTTATGGAAAAAAATTGACATAATTTTAAAAATCGATCGGAAAAAAAATTTTGCCGACCCTGCCTTAGACATATAAAAGCTAAAACTAATAAAACAATTAGTTTGACATAATACTTCTAAAACAAGGCTACATATTGTCCAAATTTCAGTATGTAAACACCCCCAAAAATATCAAACTGCAAAGAATCAACAGGGCTTCAAAAGGGCTACAACTTTCAACTTCTTCCCACTTACACAAAAAAACTTCCCTCTCCCCCCCAAAATCTTTCAAACACCATCTTGTACCCAAAATTGCCAAACCCCAACAGAATTTTCACCTCCTTAAACCAAAAAAAGGGTTTCACACCTTATCAAACAACCTGCAACCCCTGCAAGACCTTCAATAGTAAGAACACCAAAACAAACCCCATCCAACCCTTTTTAACCGTAACACTCCAACTTTAATGTGATTATTGGAGAAAAAGACATTGGACCAAAACGGACCTCGAGAATACACAAAAGCAATCAGTTCAAACCAAACCCCATTACAACTCTAGATAAACCCATTTTCCTTGCCATGCAACACCCACAAAAGGGACTCCTAACCCCCCCAAAGTACCTGACCCTCCCCACACCATTTCAACACTCTCACTAGACAAGGGTAACCAAACTACAGTAAATTTTAATAATATGGGCTTACCCTTATATTTTAAATTAGGGGGCGGGGGACGGGATGTTTGCCTGTCATAGTCTAAGTCAGTTTTATAAATTTTAAACACAACAAAACCTTACAATGTAAAATGGGGTTTGAAAGAAAACCAAAGGTTCTAGTATCGCTAGATTTTCCGAGCACTGCCTCATCAATCGATGTTCTCGATTCATAAGCGTCCACTGGACAGTATGAACCTCAACTTTCCCCAAACCCCTTGTAAACCTCAAAATATGAACCTGCAAAAAAATCCTTGAATGCGTGCGAAAATAGATTTTTTTGGAAAAACTTTCAGCAGAAACATTCATCGTAAATTTTACGTATACAGCCCAAAAACGTTTGATGAAGGTGTGGTGGGGCAATGGCCCGATTTTTTAAAAGTTAGGATAATGTCTTGTCAAAAAAATTTGTAAAAAATTCGTGAAAATCGAAGTTTCACCATCCGGGGACTTTCTAACAATTCCCCAAATTTCTCGTACTTATGACGGGGTTGTCACCGAAAATTTTTATCGAAAGTTGGTGGGTACAAAATTGCTTAAAAGGGGCCCCCCAAAACCCAAAAAGGGCCGCCTTAGCTTCCTTTCCGCACGACAGGGAAAAAGGGTTTTTTTGAAAGATAATTGTGACGGACAAATTTGGGGTGCAATAAAGCCGAAAGAAACAACAGTTGATGGTTTGGGGGCCATCCCAAATTTCTCCAGCAACCAAAACGTCAAAAGGAAGGGTAGGGCTAGGTTTTTGGGATGCGAGGGATTTTGGGAAGGGGTACAAAACATTTCAGATGTCTACTGTAAAACTTTTAAAAAATTTAAGTCACCATTCAAAACAAACGTTGCAGTAGCGACATTCGGTTTGTTTTTTGGGGACTTTGTCCTCACATCTCAAAAAACCCAAGTTTCAAAGTAATTGAAAGGGGACTTTTTTGATCATCCCCTCTTACGCCCCCCCCCTTTGGGGTGTCAGTGATTTCATCTCTTCACTCACATAAAAAGGGGCTTGCCAGCATTTCATGACGACGAATTTCAAAATGCCGGGGAAGATGCTACTGCCCAGCGGTTTGATTTTTATAAGAAAAATTTTGTAAATTATGAAATCTAGACAAATGTTTAAAATTTTAAATGCGACATGTGAAAAAATAGAAAAAACTGTATTTTAAGATGTATATAAAAAAATATTTTTCTATCCCAAGTTTTTTTTTTCAGCCAAACGAGGTTTTTTCCCGAACTGCCCCGTATTTTGATCCAAAATATTGCTAAAATGATAAAAATCAGAAAATTTCCCCAGAATGTACCCTAAAAGTCTTTTTTCATTTTTTTTTTATAATGAAAAACCATTCTAGCTAAGCTTTAAAACAAAACGCCAAAGAAAATTTTGAAAAAATTGATTTTTTAATCTTTTGGGCTTTTTTAAACAACCCTTAAACTTAGGGGGACATCTAATTCCAAAAAACTTGGGGGGACCTTATGAAGACCCCAATACAAAATTTTACCAAATTTTTAAAAAGTAATTTCGTTTAAAACCCGGGGTACGAAAACAAAGGGCATTAAAAACCGCCTTTTTGGTTTCAGGGGTCATGAAACTCTACTTTTAAAAAAATTTCAATTTTGGGTTTTTTTGACTACACATACTTTCTCTCCGAGGTGTAAAGAAAAAGAAAAAGGGGGCTACAAATTGACTGTCAATGTTGTTTAAAATTTAAAAAACATAGTCGAAAAAACACTTTTTTTAGGGAAAATATTTTTTTTAAAATTTAATCAATCAATGCACTTGTTTTTTTTTTTGCTTGGATCAATATAAAACCCCTCTTAATCAAATTTTTCTAAGAATTGATTCTCCTACAATAAAAAAAATTTTAAATAAGGGGGAAGGCACAAGAGGTAAATTTTCCCCTCGTAAACTTTTTTTTTTACAGTTCAAATTGATTCTAAGTGAAGTTTTGCAAATATAAACGACTCTTATCAAAAGGTTAATTTATTTTGTAATTGAAATTAAACCCACACAGTATAAATTTTCTAAACTACTCTTTTTTTTAGCCATTATTGGTGCGGAAATTGGGTTTGATTCCTGGGGGGTTTAAAAGGGTGGTTTTTTCAACTTTTTTCCCAGTCATTTTGGGAAAATTTCATTACTCCCTTTCACTATTCCAATTATTTTAATAATTTAGTTTAAAGGGTATTAAACATAAAAAATACCCCACCCACTTTTGGGGGCATAAAAAAGTGTTTATATAAATTTATTTAAATTTATACACAACAAAATTTAGACTTTTTTTGGTATACTGTAAGAGTATCCGGGATTATTTTAGTTTAAATACTATAAACAGAACTAGCAAAAATAGTGATTATAAAAACATCAAAAATTAATTCTAAAATTTTTTTAATCATATGGGTGGGACTGAATTATAATTCCGGCGCTACTAATTTTTTTGCAAAATACACAATGAGTGTTGGTAAAATATTAATTGATTGTCTTAGAATAAAACATTAAATTTTTATTTTATGAAAGAAATTTATAATTTGCAACGTTTCACCGGTGCTGGGTCGTTTCTAATAGCCACCGGCCAAGGAGGAAAGATTAGGTATCAAAAAGCTCAATTTTCTCCAAGGAGTCAAGGGCATGACAAGGAAAGCAAAAATTTTCTCTCGAAAAAATTAAAAGGTAAAGTGTTATTTCCATTTACAAATTTTGGGAAATTTTTTTTCCTATCCTCGGGGACTAAATTTTCTAAACCCTGATTTTGGGTTTGGGAAGAACAGAAAAGAAAAATTCAAACTTATTTTTTTTGGGGGTAACCTGAAACCATTTCTTATTTTTTTGGTTATTTTTAGTATAATATATATCAAAAATTACAGCTAAATAACAGGGCTAATGTATAACAATTTTAAAAATTTAAGTTTTAAAAAAACAAAACGTTTTTTCTTCCTACCAAAACAACATAATAAACTCCACGTTGAACAAACTGCTGCTTTTTTCTGTCCTTACAAGTGTAACAAGCCTGTTCTTCCCTACCATAAAGGAAACATGCTTTCTGTGACCTACATTTTGCTTTAACAAATTCTGCAAAACCCCCAGTGGAGGGACTTTTTGAAAATTTTTTGAAAAAATTTAACACTAAAGGAAGGGCTCTGCGACACTGAACCAAAATTTTTGTGGGCTCGTCATTTTCGAGCTTCCACTTTATTATTTAATTATCATTTTTAAAACACAATGTAAGCATAGTCTTTAAATTAAAATAATACAGCTTTTTTCATTTATAAAACTTTAAAATACTTAAAAAATTTTTAAAAAAACTCACTTTTCACATTTTTAAGAATAATTTTAAAAAACCACTCCGACGGTAAGTTTAAATTAATTTTTTTGTCCATTTGGAATTATACTTGATTGAATTTGTTTACAAAGAAATGAAAATAAAAATAAAAGGGTTGCAAAGCTTAAAAAAATTTTGAACCGAATCAAACTCAGTACTTCGATTCGATTCGAACCTATTTTGCTCGCTGCCGTTCGAACTTCGGTCCTTCAAAGCCTTGATAATGATTTATTTACAGTCGGGTTTTTCAACAAATTAAACCAAATAGGGTCCCCTTAAAAATTAAAAAATATTTTTTTTTAGGCAACTGAAAAATTCTTAACTTTGTGATTTTTCAAGAGGGCCATTACTATGACATACCGTATTAAAACTTTCATTAGTACCAACTAAAGTGAGATAAAATAAAAATAAAGTAATATTTTTAAAATTTTTCGCCATTTAAACTTTTAAAGTATTTCTTATTATAAAAAATTTTTAATAATTTTAATTTCCCCATATGCGCAAGCAACTTTTTAAGTTTTTTAATTACTACATGACCAAAAACTCTGTCTGGCGAGTAATGGATATCGCAGAGTTGAGCGATAGTTACGCGTGCGCGGCCCCGAGTATATGGATTAGCCAAGAACGTACCAGCGCGCTGAGAAAGGAACACACCCTAATAAATAAATAAAAAAACTTAAAACGCATCACTAAGATGAAATTGCTTTTTAAAAACTTAAAATATTAATATTTTTTTTAAAAAATAAAAGGATATTTATTTTCTAGAACGAGATCACTGTTTTGAGCGTTATTTGTTTGATCTCCCTCGGTGTAAAAATTTAATTTAACAGAAATGCAGGTGATTGTCAAAAAATAACGGAAAAGAAGTACGTGGGAATTTTTTAGAAAAAATTTTGATAAAAAGTCGGGGCTAAATTCGAACATCCGAAAAAATTTTTTAAAGACCCACAGGTTAGTTGGCCTTTTCTTTTTACTGTATTTGATTAAAAAATTTGTAGACCCCAATTTTTGTATTACCTAAAATTAGGGAAAACAATTTTGTAAGTGCTTTTTTTTCCTAATTTTTTTTTTATTTTTTAAAAATTTTCCTTAATTATCATAGGGGCGCCCTAGGCCTAGGTATTTTTGTCCATTTGGAGGGCATTGTTTCCCTTAAATCCGCTTATGCTCAGGGGCAAATTTTCGGGGGGGAAAAGAAATTTTGAGAAAAAAGGTTGGATCCCCGAATTTCATGAGGGTTACGGGAACTCCACAGAACAACAAAAAAAATTTAATAAATATCGGTTCGTGAATATAGAGGATCCCCACGGGGTCTAGCCTTTTATAACCAACGATTGGGAGATAGGGGTTTTAGACTTTTTATTAAGTTATCACACTTACCTTAAACAAAAATGGGACTCTAAAATAGGGGATTGAACCTTTTTGGGTTACGAGGTGTTTTTTTTAAAATGCCCCTCTCCCAGTAGCCCTACGGTACGCTAAAATTTAAATCAAAATTCAACTTTACCTCTCTAACCCATTAGCGCAATTATACAAATGCATATTTAACCAACGTCCAGAACATGGGGCCCACTAAAAAAAATTTAGGCCTTTTTTACCCCATCTTTAAGGGGAAATGGAAAGATTTTTGGGCAATGTAATACCTACACATTTTACAAATTTCCTGCAGTTTTTCCTTTTTACTTACCACAATATTAAATTTTTTAAATCTCCTTTCCCCCTTAAATTATTTTTTTTTTTTGGCAGGCAAACCAAACCTTCTTAACCACCCACCCCAAATACAAAATTTTAAAAAGAAAACAACAAAAAAACGCCCGCACCTGCTCCTAGAAAAGATGGGACAGTACAAAAAACAACCAGATTCTTAGAAGAAAAGAGGGTCTCACACACCCGTATGTAAAAACCACCACAAACAAGTTTACAAATATCTTGTAAAAAACTTTTCCCCAAACAGCTTTGGTTGAGGAGGGGGGCTTTGTTGAATTTTTAAACATTTGCCCCAACTACAAGTTTCCCCGAAAAACGAACTCTTCTCTGGGAAATTATGTATCATGCCAAACCAAAACTCGGATCGCTCAAAACAGAGTTTCTTCAAGATCCCCTTTGAAACCGGCACAAACCCCTCACACTGATGGGGGACCCATCCAAAACAGCAAACAGCAACTGTCATTACCTGAAGACAAATAGACTACAAGACATTCACTATGGAAATAATTCAATGAAAAAATCTTTCAAAGCCAACATAAAATCTAGTTTTGAGCTGGTTTTTAAATTTGGGGGGCTTTTCACTGGGGACATGACAACCCAATTTACTGCTTTACCAAAATAAACCCCAATTTCCGCTCTGTTTTTTTCCAAAACCTTTTTGGGAAAAGCCCGCCTTCTTTGCACATTCCTACAGTTACTGTTGACGATTCCAAACTGGTGTCCGGGGCAAGAAGCTGTTACAAAAGGGCAAAAAACATTTGGGGCCCTTTAAACGGGCACTCTCAAGCACGGGAACCCTTTCATATCTCAAAGAAAATGCAGTACCCCACTGGAGCTTATTCAGTATGGGAGACTCGCTGGAGATGAGATGCATCTAGGGGCTTTTTGAAATGAAGGGGCCCCCATCGCCAAAACTACACAGTCTGAACAAAATATGAACCCTGAAAAAATGCAGATTGGGTCAAGAAAAGGGGTGTTTGGAATTCTTGAGCCACTTGCTCAAGCCAAAAAGGGAAATAAGGGGCGATTCAATCCAACCTTTTCAGGTCATACCCATCCACCTTCGAGTTCCCTTTTAAACCCGCAAAAAAGGCGAAAAGGTTACATTGCAAAAATTTTTAAAAGACATAAGTCTAGATTCCGTGCTAAGAGAAAAAATTTTTGCTTATCATTTTAAGGGACCCAAATTCAAAGTGTAGTTATCAAAATTGTTGCTTCAGCAAATTTGTCAACTGCTTTAAAAACAACAAACCGTTTTTTGAAAAAAGATCAACATGATACCAGAACCATAAAATTTCAAACTCGGATTTGGGGTCATTCTTCGATTCTCTACCAAAGAGAGAAAAGAGAAATATTTCTAAAGAAGAAAAAGTTTTTTATCTACCTAGGTGAATAGACCACAACCCTTACCATGGGGGGAAGCAAAAGGGTTAAAAAATTTCCCAAAAATTTGCTAAGTTGCCTTAAAATCTTTGGTATTCCGCAAACGCAAGTCAGTGGAAGACATTCTCTTTCCATAAATTTGTTAACCCAGAGTTTTTACCCCTGAACATGTACAACAGCTTACCTCCTCCAAGAAATTAAAAAAATAAGTAAGACTTCAATAAAGCATAATAAAACCAGACTCGAAAAATAATTTTTACCTACCCTAAGTATAAAATAAAAAGGGTTTTTTTTTTTGTTTTGTTTTTTGCAAGAGGTAAAGGATTAACATTATCAATTGGCAAAAAGCTACAAATATTTGTGCAAAACAATAAATAGCCATAATATTCAGTTTTAGCAATAAATACCTATATTTAAAACAATATATTAATATTTTTTTCTCAAAAAAAATAAAAAATTTCGAACTTCAATTCCTTCGGAAAATTTCACAAATTCGACCGACTTTGTTTGAACCAAAAAAATACTTCGCCACCCCTAAAAAACTAAAAAATTACTAAATAATTTAATGATTAAAAAGACTATTTTTTCCTGGGGCCCCTTTTTGAAATAAAAATTTATGTTGATTTAAAAATAATTAAAAAAAAAAAGTTTTTAAACTTAATATTTTAAAAACTTGTATTAATTAATATGTTTTTTTACAAAAAATAGCTTTAGTTTATTACCCATTTTTGTTTAAAAAATTTTTTTTCTTAAACCCTTTTAAAATCATGTGTTCTTAAATTTTTTACTCTTATTTATTACAAAACATATTTTTCCCAACTTACCACATTTAAATTTTAAAAAAAAATTACTATTTCATATTTATTTAAAAATATTATTTTTTAATTCAAATATGACATTTAAACATTTAAAAAATTTAAAAGAATAAATTTCTCAATTTTAAAAAATGTTTTTGCGAGAGCCCGTACAATGCAAGTTCAACTCCGCATAGAGGAATGAAAAAGAACAGAAGACGTATAAACATGTTTCACAAAAGGGAAAAGTAAACAAATACTTCAAATTTCAATTTTTTATGATTCTTATGTTTTCTTATACGGGAAATTAAGTTACTGAAGCATATTTTGGGGGAAAAATTACTATTTAAAAGCATTTTTTAAATTTTATCAAACAGGGAAAACACCTACAATATTAAAGGGAAGTTAAAGAAAACCCAAACGAAGGGGTTTTTAGGTTTTTGGGCTAGATATAAAAAAACACACCCTCTATTTCTCACATTTTTACACTCCACTTCTTCAAACTTTCACAGTTGCAATTGTTTTGAATTTTCAGAAAAATTTTATTTTTTATATGTGACATTAAAGAAAAAGAAAAATTTCCAAAAATTCAAACAATTGTTCTGTGGGGTTTAAGAAGTAAAGTATAAAGTTTAATAAGAATAAAAAAATGTGGTTTTCCCACTAGGGCCCAACTAACATTTCAGTTGGGTTCCTCACATCACTTTCTTTAAAACACGTACAGTGTTTCACACTGTTTTTTTTATACATTCCAACCATCACATTATCAATTTTATCAATTTTGCTTTTTAAAATATTTTCCCTTTTTTAACTTTTTTTTACAGGGATTTACTCTTATAAAAATAGTGTCACATATTTTAAAAGAATGTGTTTTTAAAATACTTTTTAACGTTTTAAAAAAATAAAAGGCCTAACTCTTAAATTACACTTTAAAATACTCAACTGAATGAAAAAAGGGAAACTCGCAACCCCTATAGTTGTGTGTGTGTGTGTGTGTGGTGTGCGTGTGGGCGTTGGCGCGGGTTGTGGTGTTTTTCACTAAACCCTGCATTTTTCGGGAATCGTGTTTCCAATGGGAAATTACCTATAAATCACATTGTCCATATTTTGAAATTTAAAAAATCCCAGAAAGGAGGTTTTTCGTCGGGGGGTCTCAAACTTTGACGTGTGCACTACTCAAAGGCTTTTAGACAACCGGGTTGATAAGAAGACCCTTACAAGGTACTACAATACCAATCAACCCATTGGACTACCTAACTACTAACATCACAAAGAACCATTATGAAAAAATAACATCTTCTGGCCTCAAAAAATTTTACACATCATTTTTTTTTTAAAATTCAAACTACAAATTTTAAAATCAAATTTTTCATAAATACCAATTTTTTACTTTTCTTTAAAGAATTTTCAAAGATAATACTTTTTTTTTTGTAAAGTCCAAATATTTTAGAAAAGATATGCATCTGGAACATAAATGAAAAATGTCTTTTTTTCAAATCAGTTTTGGGTTAACGTAGCTTAAAGTTTTTTGCTTTACACACTGAAGTTTTCTGACTAAAAAGGGTAAATTTTTTGTGAATACTTATTTAAAACTTTGTTCAGCTAATTCCTGGGGGGAGGGAAAAAGAATACTGACATTTTCCCCATTTTTCTTTCTTATGCCTAGAAAAAGTTACACACACATTTAAACACCAAAACCGTTTTTTTATCTCGGCTATTGCTTTTTACCACTAAACACATAAAGGGTTGTTAAAAAAAAGGACAGTGCTTGCACAGACTTTTTCTACCTTTTTGCTAAAATGGAGAATTACTTAAAACTCATTTTTTTTTTAAAATGGAATAAATTCTTGTTGCAGAAACTACTAAAAAAAGTAACATCCCCTTTTCAGTAAAGACCATAAAAACTCAACTACCAATTTCCAAGACCTACTTTAAAAATAATTGCAATGCTCGGGAAAAAATTGGATTTCAAAAATGTCTTTTGAGAAAAGTTTGTTTTAATTTAACATTGGTTACACAATTTTGCAATAAATTTTTCGTATTTTAAGTAGTTAGGGTAAAAAATCAATATTTAAAATTTACCTTTGAAATTACCCTAAAGCATTTTTATGGGAAAAAAGAAGTACCATTTTTGTTTGTTTTCTTAAACACTCCTAGAATTAAATTAAATCAGAACAAATGCAGGTTTTTGAGAAAATTTCTTTTTTCTCATTTTGCCCCTTTTTAAACTAGGTACCCTTATTTTAGTGTTATACTAATCTTTTTTAAAAAACCTTCGGGACCTTATAGAAATCCAGTTACAATTTGACCTGATTGGTAAATGTTTTTGGCTTTTAAAAGGGGTACAAATGCGACAAACAAAATTGCTAAAAAACTTCTTTATTTTTGGGGGTAAAAAACGCAACATTTTTTCACAAACTTCTCTCTCTGACAGTTGAAATAAAATAAAAAAGATATTCTTTAATTTGAGAAAAAAATCCCGGTTTTAAAAACTGTATAAGGGCTTTAGTGATGTGGGGGTTTTTGAAAATTTAAAAATTTGAATATTTTGGGAAAAAAAAATTTTAAAATTTTTATTTTTTCAATTCAAATATTAAAATTTTAAAATTTTAAACATTTTGCGAATTTTCAAAAAACCCAAACACAGCTATTGGTTATTTAATCTCACAACCCATTTATGATTAATTTATTAAGACCAAAAGGGGAGGTTTTTTCAAAGGGGAAAAATGGTGATATTTTATTTTGGAAGTGAATTATTATATACAAATAAAGTCAAAATTTGTATTCATTAAAAAAAATTAGGGGTCACCAGAAAGATAGCTCTTTTGGGTAAACAACCATTTATCACCAACATTATTTTCTACAAGGTGACACACAGCGATGAAAATGTTTTAACTTATATACAACGTAATAAATGGCTCCATTTTTAATAAGATGGGCATTTTATTTTGAACTTTTCCCAATGGTACTTATTTTTTTTAACTTCCCACACCCAAATTAACGTAAAAATTTGCTTTGCTTACACCTGAAATGAAAACATTTCCAAAGGGGCCGAATTTTCCCCTTTAAAGGTGTTTTTTTTTGGGTCAAACTTTACTTTACAAGAATCTTTGAGTCAACTTACGCACATGGTAATCAAAACTGCCCCCCTAAAACACTTTCGCCAAATTCATTGAAAAATACTCCTCCTCCATTGGGCCCAAATTTTGATTTGAGGGTTTTTATCGGAATACCCGGGCTCTGAACGTAATGTTACAGAAATCACATAAACGTTTTTTAAATTTTTTTTTCTAATTTTTTCTTCAAAATTTATTAGAAATTTTAAAATATTAATATAAAACCCACAAAAAATTCATCTTGGTAATTTAAATTTTAAAATTGATACCAATTTTTTTTTTAAATATAAAAAAGAAAAATTGATTATCAATTTTTTGTTTCACACCAAACAGACTGACCATCTGTAGAGGGACCATATAATAAACCCATTGGATAGACACGAACTTTTAATGATAAAGGGGCCATGGCCGACCTATGTAATGTTTTGTTCCTTTTAAAACTACATTTTTTTTTTTTTTTTTTGCATCCCAAAAGTATGTTTTATACCCTTTTTTTTTAGACATATCTATATCAAAACAGGCCATGGATTTTCATTTTTAAAAACTTGTTTTTTATTTGGGTTTTTTGTTTATAGTTTAGTTATCTTTGGGGTCATTCAAACAAAAAATGGACATAATCAGGAAAAGTGTTTTTCTACGAAAGAAAATTTAAGATTTATTTGTAAAATGTTTAGCAAATTTAAATTTATACACAAAATTAAAATTGGACACATAGAATCTACAAAACACTTATAAGGGTAAAAAACCCCAAAAAAGGGGTTTTGGGGAGCGCAAACGACGCGGGCGGTTTTTGTTGAGGGAAAAAAAACAACTGTGAATGAAACTAGTGATTTGGCTAACTCATGATCCGTCTACTGCACCCTTTGGTTGGTGATTTTGGGTTTGGATCGTGCTCTTAAAACAGTGTCTCCAACCTTCCACCAACAACAACTGAAAACTTATCGGGGCTTGTTATCCCAGGGGGTCAACACAGTGCCCAGCTTTGATTTCATCAACCCTGGGTTTAAAACATCGGGTGGCATCTCCTCCGATGCCACTGTCCCACACCAGTTTGACCCGACCAACAATCCCTACAAAATGGGGACGAAAGTCAAAGGTTTGGTCTGCATGGAAGACAGGTTGGGTTTCACCCCTCACCCCAACATTTTCAATTGACATTTTTAAATGTCCAAAACTTCCTTTCCAACCGACAAAAAAGCTAAGGGGCACCTTCCTTGGCGCTTCGTCAGGGGCCCTGTATTGGCCTCCGTGTAATAACGCACAAACGTTTCTTCCCGAATTCCCCAATCGCGCCTCCCTTTATGCGAAAAAATATCCTGTAAAGGGAAAGCCGGGCGTCAATGAGCCTCCCCCGTTACACTAGTAGCCCTCAATGACGTTCTCCATCTTGTATGAGATTCCCTGATCACAGTGCCCTTAGGTACCAAAGCCCCCTCTTTGCTGCACCCCAATGATACCGTAGAAAACATCGTTCAATTGACTTTAAAACACTTGCGGCAATTAAGTCCGGGGCGTGTAGCCACGACAAATAAAACAAACAACCGACTAGTTCTCGTATGGGGGTCTCTAACCATCTGAATTGACCTCCTCACCCTTTTGCTAGCCGTCCCACTCTATGGGGTTTAAACAGGCTTGCAATCCGACAAAAACCAAAGCTCGAAGGTTCCTTTTTTGACATCTTTTTTAAATTACAAAAATCCCCCTCCCTTTCAAAGGGGAAATCCACCCCAGACAACGCTTCAGATCACCCAGATCATTCATATCAAACATCTTTCCCCTCGTCCCCGAAAAAAAAAATGGGTTTTTTCAGGTCACACATATTCAAATTCATCGCACGGGGATGATGATTCATTTTCCCGTTCCAATCCTTATATAAACACACGGGTCCCCAATTTTTCGGTTTTTCGCCCATGGGACAGTCACAATTCTTTACAACGTTTTTTCCAGGCACACCGCTTGTTTTAGGCCGTACAAGCCTCTTTTGTTCAACCCCACCGTCTAACTTGTCATTTCCCCACCCCCGCACATCTGATCCTTTTTTCCCTTTTTTCACTTGTTTCTAGGGCTTCTTCAAAACGTCGGTACCTCCCTGAATTTCCTCCCATCATTTCCCCTTTAAAAAAGCTGTTTCCACACATCTGGGGTATTCATATTGTTTTTTGGGTGCAAATGCAACAACCAACCGATTGATCTAGGGATGCAACGGTGCAAATCTCTTAAAATCCCGCCTACTTTGGCATAACCCTTCTCCCCTATCCTGGCTTCGCTTTCTCCAAAACGCCTTTGTCCCGTCTTATTTTTACACAAAACGACTGCCTCACCCTTGAACCCCCCCTATTTTTGACCCCCTTTACCCTACCCCCCAAACCTCCTTTGGGGAGGGGAATTACTCCACTCCCGATGACATATTTCCCAGCATAACTCTAGTGGTTTCTGGGGGTCCGTCCGCAGTACCCTTTGGGCCTACCTACCTCTTTTTACAAGGGGCAAAAGGGTTTACTGGGGGGAAAAAATTGAAAACCCCACTCTTTTTACGCTTTTAACGTCCCTTGGGAATCTCTTCGACGATGACGATTCTTGACCATTAGAAGGTTGACATGACATTTTACTTTATTTTTCCCTGGCGTTAAAATTTAACTGAAAGAATTGACAAATTTGGGGACCCTTTCCGCGGGGGGAAGTCCTCCCCAAAACTTCGATGACGACATAGTCCCCCATAAAATCACATCTCTGGGTACCCCGATCTTCCCCTGCTCTGGGACCAAACCCGCCCCTTTGACTCCGACTAAACCACGAAAATGCCTTTTTTTGACTTACTTTAACTTCCCCTTGCCCGGGGTTCTTCCCAAAAAACTTCGCTCCCAAAGGTCCTAAAGCTGGACACGTCCGTGTTCCCAAACCCAAAACCTGTATGGGGTTCTTCCCTTTAATTTTACTTGTTGGGGACCTATTGCTAGATTTGCGGGGTTTTTCGACCCCCGCCCAAAAATTCGGTGGGAGTCCCTGAATTTAAAAGGGAACGTGCCATCTCCATCATGCCTTCCTCCCTCAGCAACCCATTTTTTTGTTGGGGTTTGTTTAAGGGCATCAAACCCTCAAGATGCCCTGTTTTTTTTAGCATTCGTCAAAAGGTTTTTTTGACATATCGCGCCTTATCCCTGTAACACTTAACCCCCTTTCCCCGTTGGGGGCAACAGTGCCCTGAACATCAACTCTCCACACTTTGGCTTTTGCCCGAGAATCTCACCTCACCCATCCTAAGAATCGTCTATGAAGTACAAAGTAACTTCTTTCCATTGAAGCAACCGATTGGACCCCAAATGTCGGAAAGTAGAGCCGCCCAACGACAAACCTTTTCTGAAAACCCTTGGAATGGAGCTGACCATCTTCCCTGGGGACAAAACGCTGCATTGAAAATCTTTTTGATTCCCTACTTGATTTCCCCAAAATCACCCACTTGATAGCCTCACAGTGACTTTAAAATTTTAGATGTCCCATCGAGAAAATTTCAATCCCGATGGAATTTTTTCTTTGGGGTAATACACGCACCACCTGAGATTTTTCCGCATCCTGGGCGGTCAAATCTGGGAATAATATAGTCGGGTTTTTCCCCTTTTGCAATAACACACGTTGTCATCCCCGACGATGATCTCGCCTTTGTCTCACTAAAAATCACTTTGCCTTTGATTCCACCAACACCTCGTCCCAAATGACATGGGACCGATTCTCAATGTCCGTCAGGGCTGTTTGCGAGATTTACTTTTCGGATTGAATTCCCCTGATCTTTTCCCAAACCTCGATACCCCCCCACATGTAACGTGCACCTTTGTCAAAACACCCTAAAAAAACCCCATTATTTCCGATTTGAAAACACCATTATTGCCCCTGCCCCTCGCGGGTGGCACACGCTTTTGACATTTTTTTGGGATTGTTTGTTCGACTTTCCGTCTTTTTGACGTTTTTCTCCCGGTTCCATTGCATTGCATTTAAAAAACCCTTTTTTTGAGTTTTTTTTCGACCATAGTCTTTTTCCAATTTCCCCATCTGGCCTTTTCCCGCTATTGCTTCCCGGCCCCACTTTTCTGCGAACAACGCTTTTCTTTAGTTCCCTCGTTTCCTTATTTCGAAACCTTCCCCCAGTTTTTGTTTGAAGCTCTCCAAAGGGGGTAATGCCACGGACGACATGGGGGGCAGAAAGGGTTTTTGAAACTCGTGTAAGCTGTGCAAAAACAGACGCCAAAGCTCTTGATTAATTCAAATTCAATTCTGCCAACCTATCCATCATATCAAAAAAACACCGAGGTTCACTGTCGCCCCCATCTTTTAATTTCAAGGCATCAATTTTTCAACAAAGCCCTTTTCCCTCTGGCCCTTTGGACTGGAAAATTTCCTCTGATTTTTTTCCAATTGCTTTATGAAATTTTCGCACCCTTAATGTTTTTTTCGGGGTTTTAGACGACACTAGCAATTGTGCCTTCAGCACTTTTCCCACCGTCGTTCGCTTCAATCCGCTCTCGGCACAACCCGCTTCTGGCTCACATTTTTCCCCTCACATAGCCCCATTCATTTTTTTGAAAACTGCATCATCTTAGCTTCCATGTTTTATAATTCCTTTATTTAAAAAAATTTTAACTTTGCGCGGGTTGCCTTTATATTTTGCACATATAAATATTTTTCTAGACTCAAAAAGGCGCAGTGTCCTAAGTCAAAGGGGTTTCCATCTTCGATTGGGAAAACGAAAATTTTTCGCAAAGAGACTGGGGCCCATAACCTGTTTGCAAAGGTTAATGTGGGTAAAAAAAATTCGAACAACAAAAAATCTACAAAAAACACTTTGTGGGGTATTAACCAAAAAGGGGTTAGCAAGCCCCAATACACACGGGCGGTTTTTTTGACGGAAAAAGAACAACTGTTAAGGAAAGCTATTGATTGGCTAAACCCTATGTCTCTACTGCAGCCCTTGATTGTGCAGTGGTTTGGATCGTGCATCTTAATCAGTGTCTCCAAAAAAGGAATCAGAAATTGAAAACAAGGAAAGTATACGGATGTTGGGACATTTTCACTAAAGGTTTGCATGAAGAAATGAAAAAATTACCAGGGGATTGATTAAAGAGTGGGAAACGATGGGGGGTTTAGAGTTTAACCAAATGGAAAAGACGATATTTTTGGGAGAACACCAAGGCTAAAATCGTTTTTTTTCAAGAAAATTTTGGGGTTTAACCACCAGTTTTTTATGTGTTTTTTTTTTTCTTAGGATAATTAATGAATGAAAAATTTTTTAAAACAAAATGACAAAGCCAAAAAAATTTCCTTTAAAATGAACCCCCCGCAAAAAAAAAACTTAAAATCGATAACAAATGGGGGCCTTTTTTATCCTAAAAGCAAAAACTTATTTGGCCTTTAATTCTTATGGGGTAGGTAAAAACGCACATATAAAATTTTACCGAGAACAAACAATAATTGAAAAATATGTCTTGGAAAAAATTTCCTTCCATATTCGATTCATTCCCCCTTTTTAATAGAAAAATGTTGATCCAAATAAAACTAAAAAATTAGGGTTTTTTTTTTTTTAGGAATTTAAAATGGAGGCTATTTTAAAATTGAATTTTTTTTATTTTGAAATTAAAAAATGGGCTTTTAACAAGGTCAAACTTTAAGTAAAAAAGGTTTTTTTCCATTTCCTTGTAAAACAAATCCAAATTATTTAAAAAGGGGGTTAATTGGTTAAATCATGAACAAACTTTTGGTTAGCAGCCGTAAAAAAAAAACGTTTAAAAAGGGGAAGCGGGGCCTTAATGGATAAAAAATATTCCCAAAAACCACTTTTTTAAAAAAACAAAAAAATAAATTTAAAAATAAATAAAGGGCAAAAAGTCCAAAACCCCCCCTCTTTTTAAACCTTCAATTGGGGGGAAAGAGGTGTTCCCCCATAATTTTGTTTAAAAAAGGGAAAGCCCTTTTTGAACAAGGCCCCCTTGTTCAAATGTCAAAAAAATTGAAAAAATTTTTTAAATTTTGGGGCCTTGTTTCAAAACCCTTTTTTTTAAAAATGAAGAAAAAACCCCTTTTCCGTTTTTAAGGATGCCCCAAAAAAATCCCCCGGGATCTTCCTCTGAACCCCGTTAACCAAACGGCCTTCCCGCCCCCCACCAAAAATTTTCCCCCCGGGTTTTTCCCCAAAAAAATCAAGGGGGGCCAAAATCCCCCCCACGGGTTTTCACAAACAATTAAAAAAAGGGGAAATTTTCCAAAATTTAAACTTAAAAAAAAATAAAATACAAAAAAATTCCGAAAAATTTTATGGAAAGCCAAAAAAAACCCAAAAGAAACCCCAAATAACATTTTGTAGAAAAAAACAACCCCAAAGGTTTCCCCCTTCCCCCTAAAAAATGCAAAACGGATACTTTTTCGAAAAGTAAAAATAGAATTTTTAATCTAAACCTAAAAAAAACCCCTTAACTATCTGTGAAAATACTCATATATCCTGTGATCCATTTTATAGCACTATCATGATGCCCCCACGTTAAAAATTACACTGCAGATGTGGCATTCACTAAACTATAAATAGTGTTTATTTAGAAAAAACTTAAATTAAAGTTATTTGTGTGAAAACAGTAAAATTTTCATAAAAATTTGTGTTATCACAAATGCAAGGTTTTGCATGTCTTTATTAAACAAGAAGATAGCTTCAGTGATGCTAACTTAGCTGTTAAATATAAAACTTATCTGGGAGATTTGAAATTCTCTGGAGGTTCTTCAAATTGTTGTTTATATGGTGCATAATGAAGGCTGGTTTTAAGGTAAGACCTATAGGAATTAGACTTAGATCTAAAACTAATTTTATTATATTTAGAAGAAGGTATAGGAAAGTGGATAGAAACATATAAAAGGGGGGTGAACACAATATGGGCCCTTTACAATGAAAAAAGAACACAGTTCACACTTTTCACTGCTGCCAATGGACAAAGAGGTAATGGTTGCCTCTTAAAGAAAATAGATCATCACCGCCCAATCCCCCGACCTAGGTTTCATTCTATCAAACTCTTCAGAGAGGAGGGGTTAAACACCAACGTTACTTCCAAAAAGAGAAAACCAAAAAACAAAAGGAGAAAAGGAAAAATTGTAAAGATGATAGGACACTAGATAGGAACACGTAAAAGGTAAATACCAATTTGTAAAAAACATAAACAAGGTGACATTTTATAACTGCAAGTTTGGATAAACGTTTCTGATTATTGAAAGCCAGTAAAACAATAATATCATAGTACATGTACCAAACAACATCACAACCAGCCACCTGCATTGGGGGATGAGCTTCTAAGGTGTCATTCCCCGTGTTAGACAAGGCCCGACTACTGAGGGGGGTTTTTTCCTTTAAATACTTTTACATTATCCTCTACGCAGATGCAGTACACTTACTCTAAATTAAACTTCCCATTCTTAGCACATTAAGCGTAGTTAGTACATAAGCGTTGCTAAAAAAGCTGAAGAGCCCACTCATAAGTATGAAACCCGATATGTCGTCCTACTAGCTTTTTTGGCTCTCCTCAAACTCCCCCGACGGACAACACACCAAGCCAAAACTTTCCCTATTCATAATTTATTTGACCATCAATTGTCCAAGTCAGAGTAAGAAATATTATCCAAGGCTTGATCAAACTCCAAACCATTTAGAACCGACAAATAATGTACTGAACCTGAACCTGAACCTAGGCTGGGTACAAACAACACTGTCCTATGTACTATCATACCATCACTTGGGACGGGGAAAGGGGGGTCGGTACTGCCAAAGTTCCAAGGACAGTCTGAGGTCACACTGTGGCTTGTAAGACAGACGAGATATACTGCAGAAAGGGCAGTACTAACACTTGGGACAGGGGAGGGTTGGGGACTCGCTCATTTCTCAAGACAGTCGAGGTCACTCGTGGCTTGTAAGCAGAGCGAGATATACTGCTAGAGGCAATACTTAATCACTGTGGGAAGGGGGTTGGGACTGCTCCATCTCAAGACATCTGAGGTCAACTGTGGCTGTAAGACAGAGCGAGATATACTGCTAAAAGGGGATACTATCACTTGGGAAAAGGGGTTGGTACGGTCATGTTCTCAAGGACAGTCTGGGGGTCACTCTGGCTTTAAGACAGAGCGAGATATACTGCAGAGGGCAGACTTCCAAGTAAACACTTTGGGATATACTGCTAGGGGGCGGATTTCAAGGTCAACACTTTGGAGATATACTGCTAGGGGCGATTTCAAGGTCAACATTTTGGAGATACACTGCTAGAGGCAGAATTTCAAAATAAACACTTTGGAGATATACTGCTAGGGGCAGATTTCAAGTCAACATTTTTGAGATATACTGCTAGGGGGCAGATTCAAGGTCAACACTTTGGCACAACCTACAAAAAGTGTAAAAGAATGAAGGTTGATTTTAAAAAAACAACATTATTCATGAATACTGAACTTCTCAGAAACATTTACCTTATTACCTATTTGATAGTTTCATTACTATTTTTTTAGTTGGTATATTATTTAAAAAATAAATAATAATTACTGTATTTTACCCAATATAAGATGAGGCTTCTTTTCAGTTTTTGCCCTCTAAAAGTCGGGGGCTGCTTATATTCACCCTAAAAGAAAAAGTTGATGAAAGGGTTTATGTTGTGTAATACAGAAATACTAGTATATGTTTATTTTACAAAGGAAAGGTGTTACTTGTTTAAATTCTAAAACAAACCACATTTTTTTTTATTTTTTAGAAGATATCACATAGTTAAATATTTTGTTTTCAGCAATTACGATGTATTATCCAAGGACGTTCCATGTTGGCCGCGTTCATAGCTCAATAACAATACTAAAAGCGTCAAACTTTTTAAAAAAAGGTAAAGAAACAAATGAATACCTCAAAAAAATCTTATAGTTAAAAATGAACTAAAATGTATTTCTGTGCTATTGTAGGCCTAAAAGACAACATACACTTTTGTTTAATTTATAGAAAAATGCGTAAAAAACAGTAGTGTATTGGGCACGTTGATTTCTAACCACACTCATCGACCATTATTGGTTTCCCCCATCTAAATCACAGTTGATAGCCTCGATCCATTTTAAAATGAATCGATACAAAGCGTATTTAAACATGACAACTAACACTAATAAAAGTTTTGATGCCCTTGTACAATATAAAAAGGGAAATAACAAGTCTGACTAAATATGTCCCATGCATTTTCATAACATTAAAAAACATGCAAATTATCATTCAGGATATTTTACAAAGTGTTCAGAAAAATATAATCGAAATAGTTTTCTATTGATATATCACTATGAAGTACTACAGCAAACCTGATAAAGCAATACTTTTTAAAAAACTTGGTGGGTTCATTAGTTGCTGATAAATTACATGGTGACGCTTGGCATATGAATTTTGTGTTCGAGACATAATTTTTCATTGCAGAAAGGCCAAGGTCAACTTGATATACTATTTTAATTCTCCTCGTCGGTGACTAAAATTGACTACTCTTAAAATTAATAAAAAGGATTTTTTCCCTAATTTCAAATTATCATAATAGGTGTTGTCTTATGTTCAGTAAATATGTTGTAATTGTTTAGCTACTTTTCATGAAAAATATAAAAATATGGGTCAAACTCGATACCCTATATTATTACGTAATCAAAATAATTGAGAATCAATATTAATATTATGATTCTTGCTACTTCGATTCTTATCCCCTCAAAAAACTGGCAACATTCAAATAGCTGAAAAATTGATTCTTTCCCATTTTATTTGTTGCCGTTTCACTTAAATGCCGACAAATTGTAAATATACCGTAATGGCCCGAATATAGTAAAAGAATGTTTTGAGGTTTTAAATTTTAATTCACTAGATTATCGGTATAAACGTTGCCAAAACTTAAGCGATAATTATGAAAAGCTAATGTGTGTAGATCAGTTATGACGGAAAGACTTAAAATGTTTGTAACATGTGAAATGTGTTTCTTATTTCCGTTATAAAATCCACAATTTTATTGTATTAATTTTTGAGTTTTTTTGAATTCTTGGTTTGATTTTCAGTTTAGAAACATTTTAGTGTGTTTAGTAAATATCTATAAAATTTTTGAGATCAAAGTTTCAAACACATTGTTTAATGATGAGTCCACATTTCTCATTGAGGGGGACCAGGCATGTCAGTTTTTTTTTATGTAATAATGCTTTGACCAAATAATGAAAAAGGAAATGTTAAAGAATTGGAATCAAGAAAAAGAGTTATTGGTCCTTTCTAATTTGAACTATTTTTTTACAAATGACACATCTCTAGTTTCACCATAATTCTAAACTCTAACTGGTGTAAAGGCTATTTTAATGGATTAATATTATCTCACTGAAATCCAATATAAATTTACTACCCAACTTTAGACGAACTCCTTAACCCCTTCATAGAGTGATACACTTTCAAATGTGCATGTGTACAAATTATTATACAGTAAGTTTGCAATATTAAAAATGTTGTAGTATATAGTGACTGGGAAAAGTTGTAAAGTGGCTCTGGAAAAACCTAGAAAAAGAGAAAAATTAAAAATATAGTTTTAGTGACTCCTGCTACTAAAATTGGCAACTTGAATCAAAACACTTCAAGAGTTGAGATCTAGAAACAAGATCAGCAAATTTGTTTTATTTCTGATGTGTGGAAAGTACCGGACTTGTGTGCATCACTGGGAAAAATCCGGTCCTATCAAGGATTATGGTTAGCTTGAAAACGATTCCATGCTTCATTAAAGGAACTATCAAATTCATACTTTTAATGAACAAAATCAAACCACTAGTCAAAAAAGGCTTTGCAGATGATACCCGGGGGAAGTCTCCTACAGGCTACATATTCAACCTATTTTAGTCTTGTTTTTGGTGCTCGAAGAAACAAGCAATGGTAAACCATGTCCAGTATGTTGCCTTGACTCCCGAATACAGCAAAGAGGCTCAACACGGTTGACATGCAGTACCAATTGTTTGGGACAAGGCTGCTGAAAGGATTTAAAAGAGCCACTACATATTTACTGGAGAAAAAGGCAGATATGTTCATGAAGATATTACATAACCAAAGTTTGAGAAATGCCGTTGCCTGCTGGTACTTGCCAAAGTAATATTGGGCAATACTATACTCTGCCATGTGTATACAAATTCATTTAGAGGGTGTTTGGCAAATTCAATTTTTTGTTGCTAGCAACAATAGCTTTGTTTAAAAAGCAAAAGAAAAATGTTAAAATTTTTATGTGTGAAAAATGTAAAAGTAATTTTATTAATTGCAACCGACGCTCTGTTTATTTAAATAAATTTTTTCTTTCATTTAATTCATTTAGTCATTCATATTCAACTGAAATCAACTTCTAATATGACATGCCCCCATTTTCCAGTGTATCAACTCCTAATATGGACATGCCCCCATTTTCCAGTGTATCAACTCTAATATGGACTGCCCCCATTTCCATGTATCAACTCCTATATGACATCCCCCATTTTCCAGTGTATCAACTTCAATATGGACAGCCCCCTTTTCCATGTAAACTCTAAAGAATTTCCACCTTTATAGAAAGATCCCGGCATAATGATGTTTTTGTTTTGATGAAAATATATGCATAATTTGTTACACAAAGAGTTAAAATTGTATTAAAAAGGTTGTTTATCCAAATTAATCTGTCTAGAAATTTTTTCCGGGTAATTATATAAATGTTTTAAAAAGACGTGTAGACAATTTGAGACCCCACCGTAAATTGGTCTTTTCTTGTTCCATTCTTCTGTACTTCAGAAGCCCTGGCTGAGCTAGAGGAAAGAAGTCTCAGTTGAAACATTTAGGTGTGTGTGAGTAACTAACGCTCTAATAACATCCTCTAATTACACACTGCAGACTGCATGCATGATTACAATAGTCCACTATTAACACAAAGAACAATTACCATATGTGTAGTTTTCTAATGAATTAATAGCTTAATAATTAAATTTAAATAATAACATGAAATGATCACAATGAGAGAGTTTATAAATAATTAATGAAAACCCTGCATGATTGTCATGTGTGGAATTTTAATAACATAATGCATGATTATGTGTGAGAAGTTTATAATGATTTAATGTAGCACGACATTATAACTATATATAATGATCATCATAGGTAGACTATTTAAATGATCTAACATACCAATCATGATAGTTATTTTTAGAGTTTCTAATTTTATTTTTTGGGGTGGCATAATCTTAAATGTGAGTTGCCTCGGGGGCTTACTTAGCTCCACATACTAGTTTCCTTTTGGGGCTAGACTCCCAAAAGATGGGGAATCAAGGTTTGAATCTTGGGCTGTGTAACTGTGGGTGGTTTTCCACTCTCCCTCCACACAAATGGGGGTTCATTTCCTTTTTATTCAACCTTCCCAACCCCAGTAAGACGCGGGCTAAGTATTATTAATCTTCTGTTGTTTACAAGGATACCTTTACGTAAATGTTTGATTATTTTGTGTATAATATTTCGAATTTTTGATCAAACAAAATAAATATCACTATTTTACGGGATGTGGCAGAAATGATTTGACAGTTAAAAAATGAAAAAATATAAATTGTAATGACACTTATTCAAAAAACATTTATGTGGCTAGAAAAAACATATAAAAGCATTACATATTTAACCCTTAACTCTGGTTTGACTATTTTGTCTGAATATAATGTCAGACAAGTGACTCCATTCTTCCGCACACAATGTCTACACTTGCCTAACAGAGTCCATCCAGGGAAATTCGCCAAATTGAAGCTTCATGGATTCCTTCAATTCTGTTGATTGTCTGGCCATGTGACCACATTGCGAGACATGAGTCTCTCTAGAAACATTGTACTAAAGTGTGTGTTGGAACCCCCAGGTGGTGCCTGCCCGTTCTGGAAGGTGACATAACGATAGATGTTACCGTAGCCGCATGTCTACTTACTCTGTACCATAAATGTTTACTTTCTGGCTACGAAGAGGGCAAGCCTGGTTTTCATGTGCCCAGTAAAATAAAATTTATGTTTATTCACATACCCACTTAGGTGTAAATCATCAAGGAACTCTCGTTTGACCCTCATTCAATTCAAGAATTGTACCAACGATCGCTCTGTTGCGTTGGTTCAATCTTGTGGCTGTAAACTCGTGCACCACTTGGATCTTGAAGCGATAGAAATGCAAGTCCCCGGTGTAATATCTGCCTCACACTCCTATCATGATTCAATGGGACTGAATGTTGGGGACTGTTGTAGGGCCAATCCTCATTTACTCAATGTTATCAGGGGTCCCAAACCCATGTTGCAAAACCGCAGTAGCAGCCATTGTTCTTTAAATAGCACTCGACCAACCTCAAGGACACTGTGGGCTTGTACCTTGCGCTAGAAACAGCGCGCTAATCTATCACAGATGTGTTTGCGCTGGTTTTCAAACTGTCAATCATTCCACCACATCTGTATGTTATTAAATCATTGCTTACTCTATAGAAAATCGGAACTTTGTTTTTCCCATCAGTATTTAAAGCTTTTTTTTGTTTTTTTGTGTGTTATTACCTTTATAATAAATAATTCCCCTAATAATATTTAGTGCAAGGAGATTAATTATTAAATGTTTGTATATATATATATATATATATTATAATATACATACAACAAAAATACATACTAGGGGCCCTGCGAGCTTGGTTTTTCATTCGAGTCAAACTCGAGTCGAATTCTTAAAGCCCCAGTTTGATCGAGTTCGATTATTGTATGTTCATAATTTTAAATGGTTAGAAAGTTTTATTAAAACACATTTCTTAAAAGATGAATGACACCATTTTATAAATATAAATAATTTGAAACACAAGTTAAATAAGGAATATTGGTTTTTAAATTATAAATAACACTTAAAAAACAGAATTTTAAAAATAGGAATAACACTCAAATAAAAATCTAATACAAATAATTAAAATGGTTTTCAAGGACATTAAAATTACACTAACAATTATAAAACAAAGTTAATAAAAGAATAATTGCATGATGTCTCGGAAATGTATAACAATACATGTAGAAACACTGTACAGTGACGCAAAGTAATGATAGTGAAGGAAGTCAACCTGAAAGGATAGTTAGCCTAGATAGGAACAAACACACTTTCTTCTCTAGTCATGTCTTATTAAACTTCTATACTTTCCATTTCTTCAAACTTCCACAGTAACACATTAGTTTGAATTTTCAGAAATTTAAATTTTTCATTAATGTATCTTTATAGAAAAATAAATATTTCTGAAAATTCAAAACAATGTGCAACTGTGAAGGTTTAAAGAAGTGTAAAGAAGAAAATAGAGAAGTGTGTTTGCTTATATCTGGGCCTAACCTAACTATCCTTTCAGAGGGGCCCTTTTTTAACTATCACTTTACTTTATTGTAGATTTTTTCTACACTGTCTTTATAAACAAGTTAATAAAATAACATTTTAATAACTAATATTTCCCCAAAATATACTTCAGTAACTTAATTTACCGTATAAGAAAACATAAGAATCATAAAATTTTAAAAATTTGAAGTGTTTCATATTTATTTATTATTCCTTAGTGTAATCGTGCTGGTTCCCTCTTCTGTCCATTTCCATTCCTTTTGGGCAGTTGCACAATGTGTTGTACAGGTCTTGTTAAATTTTATTTTTTGAGAATTTTACTTAAATATAATAATATATTCTTGAAAATTACATTTTAATTTAACATAAATTATTATTTTATAAAGGAACCTAAAAATATTAAAAAAATCATTTTCTTATTTATAATCATTTAGCTATTTTATTTTCATTGCTTGTCCCTGGCAATACAAGTAAACAACTCATTCAAGTATAAATTCCAAATGGACGAAAATAAATTTAATAAATTTATCGAGCAAGAGTGGTTTTAAATTTCTATCAAATTAATAAGTGAAAATTGTGATTAATTTTAATAATTGTTAATAACCTAATGTTTATAAGTTGAAATGTTAATATTATTTCAATTAAATAGACTATGCTTACTATTTTATTTTAAAAAATATATATTAAGTACATCAATTGGAAGCTCGAAAATACGAGTCTACAAAACTTTTGGTCTTGATTTCGAGCTTAAGCTACAAGCTCACTCGAAGCTCGAATGGGTACTCACAGAGCCATAATACATATCCACCTCATGTGTAGCATGAAAGAGCATTTGAGCTACTGGGCCGATGAAGACCAACTTGTATATTAAACAATCAGTTACTATTGTAATGTTATCTGTTTTAACAATTAGAAATTAGACACCATAAAGTCAAAACACATTTGGAGGAAATTTACCCTCAATAAAGCATTTTTTCCCCCATACAAATTTATCACCAATTCAAGATTTTAATTTTTTATTTTAAAATTTTACTTTTAAAAATTCTCTTTCTGTAGGGTTTTGGGGAAATTTGTTATTATTTTTGACAGCTCTAGAAAAATGGGAAATGATCAAACCCACTTTCATTTGTTGTGTTCTTAGCTTTAGAAGGCTGAAATATCAAGATATAATATTATTTATATATGCAAAAGCTCTAGAAATTAAAATAGACAAAAGATTTCTCAAAAATTACCTATTAAGTAAACATACTATTTGTTAATACAAGTTTAAATTAAATCACCTGAATTTTTTTTTAACAGTATTTTGACTTATAGGTAGATAAAAAAAATTAATTCAGACTTAGTAAGGGTTTTTAATAGTGGTTTGTACCTCAAGCTTTTTATTTCGAGTCAATCTTGAGTGAGCCTTTCACAAATCTCTCGAGTATTGGTCAAGTCAAGCTTGATTGAATATTGTAGCATTTAAAAATATACTTTATTAGATTAATAAAAACAAATAGGTAGTAATTTATTTTATAAAAATTAAGTGAAAATAAGAGACATAATATTTAAAATAAAATAATAGTATTTTTAAACTTGTTTTAAATAGTTTAAAAAAAATCAATCCATATTCATAAATTGAAGAATTAAGTTTTTAAAATGTACTGTAATACAATTCAACATTTCCTAAATATGGGTAAGTAGTCTATTAGAAATAGTAGATGTTAATTTATCTTAATATCATAGCCACATCTAGTAAAGGCCGCAGCTGTTGATTGATGGGGCAACACTCTCAGGTACCATCTTCTCACTGCGTTACTCCCGCCACATTGCTTGCCTCGCAAACGTGTTTTTTAATAAAACTCTCGTAATTGGTAACTGATTTTTTGTAATAGTTTATGGCACTACGAGTTTCAAAGATATAAAAAGGGCTTTGATAATAACTCAAGCAATGCATTAACAGAACACTAAACATTAACTTTTTAACTGGAACAATATATTTTCATAATGTAGCATAGTGACAATGTTTGTCAAACATAATATTACAATAGTTCGGCCATCCCTGGTTAAACAGGTGACTCACACAAAGTATAGATTAATATAAAAATTATTCTACAAACACTAAAACAAAACTGCAAGTAGGCCATCAAGACTATAGTTTGTAAAAAACACAAACAAATATACTATGAGGTGCATCATTCCACTCAGCATAACCCTTGGCCTAGACACCACCACACCACACACACCACACAAGCCTTACGAAAGCCTAACATAATGAGCGAGCGGCTCGTGTTATGAATTACGATTTATGCGTGCAAGAAAACACACAATCAGAACACACACACACACATAATATATATAACATGTATGGAGTGGACATATATAATTTATTAGAGAGAACATACTTATTCCCCCTAGCCTTCAAAAAATTTTAGTTATTTTTATAATGAGTAAGCAATTTTTTTAAGTAGTAAAAATTGTTTTTTTTTCACTTGATCGAAACATTAAATTATTAATATTAAAAACAAATATTCCCCAAATAATTTTTAAAACATAATTTTTCGCAAAAGTCCCCAATCTTCTGAATCTCGGTAGGGTTATTGAAGTTCTATTGTGTTTTATGTAAGGGCCAATTTTAATAAATTATTGTTTATTCAGTTAATTTTCAATATATTTTTGAAGTTGGAGGGGTGAGGGTGGCTGGGAGTCTTAGTAGGTGATAAAGTTAATAAGAGAAGAGGGTTGGTTAGTTATTTTTTTTTTAAAGTATGATCAAAAGGGGTGTCATCAGAAAGGGACGAGTGTGTATGTGGGGGGGGGGCAATGTAGTGGAACTACTCTCCTAATCCCAGGTGTTTTGGTTTTTGTTGTTGTGGTGGGGGGTAAGGAATTTGATGGTTTTTATTTGGTGGGGTTGGAGGTGATTGGGCAATTTTATGAGATTGTTGGGTTGTGGGGGTTGCTAGTTATATGTAATGGTAGGTTGGGTTGGTATTTAGTTAATATTGGTGGAGAGGAGTGGTGAGGAGTGGGGGAGTTGTATATGAGGATTTTTTAATGGGTAGTTAGAGTAAGGATGGTATTTGGGTGATGATGAGAGATTAAGATTGGTGTATTTTAGTAGTTTGGGAATGGTGGTTGGGAGTTGTTAGTTTCTAGAGAGGTCATAGTTCAGGGTTTTACTTATAATTAGTGTTGATAAATAATTTTTTTTTTTATTATATAAATTAGGGTGTGTGAGTCTATAGGGTACATGGAATTGGCATAAAGTTTAGGGGCTTCGCTTGTATATGCTAGAATCTGATTAGGGGGCAGTGAGGGGAGGGCGTTTTATTAGGGCATGTGATATTTGGCCAAAAAAACCCTCCAAAGAACAAATCAGAAGAAAAGGCCGCAAAATAATCGACCACAAAATAAATTGACACAGAACGGCTGCAGCAGGACTTAAGGGGAATGGATGAAGAACAAATTAATTGAACAGAAAAAGGGATAGAGACTATACTACAAATATAAGGAGGAGAAAAATAAAACCCACTCGAATTGAGTTCTCTAGGGAGCAAAATAAAAAAAGAAACCCCGGTGGAAAAAAAGATCACAAAGACTTTATAAAAATAGCAAAAAATGCAAGAATGCTACACAAAATACATCACCATCTTCTGGCAATGTAAAAAAAGTCGCAAGAAAATCAGAAAGACAAAAAAAGCCTCAAGGCGAATAAAAATGAAGAAAACGAGTTTGAGACGCAATCACCCCTGCTAGCATAGAAAAAAATAAAAATGATAGTGATAACAAGAACAAAAATTATAACTTTAAGGAAGTTCAAGAAATAAAAAAAAAAGGATTGCTCGCGCCAAGAAAAACAAAACACACACACTGAGTTCTCCCCTTCTCCGGCCCAAAAAAGTCAAACATTAATTGGTACCCAGCATGGTTCACTACAATAAAGAAAAAAAGTTTTTGGTCGTTATGCCTAGAAAAACAATTCAAATCAACTTACACAATTAAAACGCCAAATTATTCACAAAGCTATTTGGGTTAGCATAATAATGAAAATACAGGCTTCTAACATTTAAAAAGTTACTTCCCTACAGATTGCAAAAAGTTGAAAACACTAATAGATGACAAAACAATTTATTTGAGACCTTATGTTTTTCCACTTAAAATATAAAAAAGATAAGACCTGAGAGAATTCTTGAAAATGACACAGCCCAAAAATGTGGTTCGTGTTTTAGTACTTGTAAGATTGGAAGAAATAAAAAACACGCAAAATATTTACTGCTAAACACTTTTGAAAACCGTTATGACAAATTTATGGTTGAATCTGAAATTCTACATTTATCATACCAAATTAGGGCATTTTGGTGACTCCATCCTCTTTGCAAAAGACAGAGAAATATGTCTTGCTTTTATGTGAGAAAATTTAAGTTTGTGGATTGGCACAAAAACCAAAATAAAATAAAGGAAACCCACCCCCCACGCTTTAAATAACTTTGTTTGCTCTGTTAAAATTTAAACGGTGTGATAATATATTGAATTAAAAATAGGCCTAATTTTTGTTTAATGCCCAAGAAGGACATTTTCTAAATGGAAAACAGTGACTGAAGTAAAAAATTTTTAAAAAGGAAATTAGAAAACATTGTTTTTTTTTATAAACACGTTTTTTACATGCTGCTCAAAAAGGGAATTAAAGGAAAAGAATAAAACCCTACATGGTGAACCGATACTAAATAGATTTTCTCAGAATTATGTGCTAAGATGCTACACAATACAAGAAACAAATTTGGTGAGTCTAAACAGAAAATTTCTTGCACCTGAGTAATGATAGTTTTCTTGGTGAATCAAGGCAATATCGTTTTTGTACCTTTCTGATAATTTTTTATCACCATGGGCACATTTGCAACCAATTTTGAAAGAGTCAAGAAAGTTATCAACTGTCACACTGTGACACCCATCGCCACAAAAGGAATCAGGCGAACATTATTTAATGGTCAACATGACCCAATTTACTGGAACTTTCAAAACAGGGTTAGGGGAAAGGACCAATGAACAGATTTAAAAGAGCCCTTTAAAAAGACGCAGAGCATTCGTCCTTCATGTCATGAAACACATGCGCTTGTGATCTTACGAACTTTCAAGAACATAGTACTGTGTGCAAGCGATATTAAATTATAATTTAAGAAAAAAAAAATCCCTTCAAAATCAAAAAGCTTCTGTTTTCCCAAAGATTTATGCAATTAAAGACATTTAGCTTTTGGGTGGGAAGTTACACCATGAAAGCTTTTGTGATGATTTACACCCCTTGGAATGAAGTATTTTCTTTTCAAAAAAGTAGGCTTACAATAGGGACTTATTTGTTAAAAGTAGTAACTCCTCACTCAATATAAAAAAGCGCAAACACTGTCAGAGTAATCCTTAGACAAAAAGTTACAGTAAAGCCAAGAAAAAAATAGTAAAAAAAGAAAATGATGTGTGTACATTTTGAGATGAAGAGTTCCAGACAGCAGTATCCATCAACCATTCAAATCGTCTGATATAAAAAAAGGAACTCTTTGTCACTAAAACTTAAATTTAACCATTCTAAAAGAATGTTGGTGAAAATCAAGAGTGTGGTGGATATGAAAAACGAAGGAAATTTTTATTTTCATGAAGGGATTTTACAAAAAAGCCCACACACTCTATTTCATAAGAATGCCCACTCCGTGTGTTTTTTGGGAAAAATCAAGTAGTTGGCTTTTCTTACAACTCAAAAATGTTTCTTAAGGGAAATTGTATTTTTTATAAATTCAAAAACTTTGTTAAATTGTAATTGTTTTGCAGTTTGAAATTTAAAACTTAAAATTTATAACCAAAAAAAAAACTTCATATTTTTTTTCTTTTACAAGGCCTATGGACTTTTTTTGTTCGTGTTATTAATATCGATATTGTTGTATCGCTGATGTTTTTCAGAAGGACACTTTTTTTTTTATTCTAAAAATAAGTAGTTTTAAAAATATGTAATTGTTAGTTTTTAGTAAAAATGTGGCATATAAATTAAGTGTAACTTATATTTGGCCAAATTTATTTCGCAAAGTCCCCAAAATTTAAATTTTGGCTGTATCCCAAACGGCACTTTGATAACGTTTGCATCATTTCATAACAGCAATTTAAAAATTTCTAATTTCTAATTATCAGTCTTAGTAAAAAAAGTAATATTATTTCCTGTTATTAACAATTTTTTTATAATTCTTTACTTTAAAATTGGTATCTCATTTAAAAAAAGGAAAATGTATTAAATTAATTTTTTTTTAATATTGTTAAAAAATATGATTACTTAGTAAAAAAAAAATGTTTTATTTAGATTTTTGACATTATAAAAATATTTGATTTTGGCTCTTAGTTTTGTTACAAAATGATGGATTATGGCTAGCCACTTTAGTAAAACTAACCCAAAAAAAAGAAAAATTATAAAATTGCTATTATAACTAATTTCTTTTAATAAATTTTTTTGAAAAATTTTTATGATATTTATATTTTTTTAGATTAGGATTTCCAAAAGGGCCCTTTCCTTTGGGAAAGACCCCTTTTAACTAAGAATACTACGAACAAAAACATTTTAAAATTTCCTTTTATTTTACCACCTACTAAAGAATCATTAATTTTTTTTACAATAAAATTTCTTTTTTTAAAAAAAATTTGTATATTACAGAGATATCATTTAAAAGCAGTTAATGAATAGATAGGTCAGTTTAAATATTCTCAATGCTTAAGTCACTAAATTTTTTGTTTCTGAATTTTTTGCAGCTATAAGCAATTTCTCAAAATTTTTAGTTAAATGGTTTTTCAAATTTCCTAAACCTGTGTTTACAAACTGCCAAATAAAATCTGATGGCACAGATAACCCTCCTCTATTAATGCTTTGGAATTTTGTCATTAAAATTTACTTTTGTTGTTAGCAAAAATAAATCCACAATTGGAAATTGGTTGGATAGTTTAAACTGACAAACTGCATACATCCATTAGCTACCTCCCATATCTTGCTGAAAAGCAGCCCATCCCAAAACTCTGTGTCGGGAAATGAAAAATTTTTAATATATTCCATTTCGCAATTTAAGTTTTATAATTTGCACTGCAACCAGGCATGACACATGTATTAACCACTTTAAAATAGGGTTACCATACGGTCCGATTTTTGGACACTGTCGGGTCGAGAAATGTCCGGATTTTACTAAATAAACAAAAAGTGGCCAAATTGGGAAATTTTTTACTCCACGCTGCACCTTAGGTTTTGGGCACACTGCAGCACGCGCCACATCACTGCATTCTGTCTCTGCAAACCATCAAGGTCATTCGCAATGCAAATCCACAGAGTGGACGACTTCCCCAGTTTTTTATATTGGGTTTTTCACTTGTCAGTTTGTTTAAAAATAGCTCGTTTGTTGTGTACCAAATTTTTTCCGATGTATTGATACTTTTAGTGTTCACTTTGTAAGTTTAGTGTGTAGTAGTTATAACTTTGCAAAATCCCAAAGCGCAAGTGTATCAGGATAGCTAAAAACGCAGTTTTCAGTGCTAATTTTTAAAAAAAAACCATACCACCCAGACACCCCGAAAGATCTCTGTCCGGATCTGGCCTCAATAAATTAGGGTAACCCATCTACCTTTTTAAAGCAATGATACGTAACATATTATAAACATAAGACAGCAGTAGTCAGTCAACCCAAAACATCCCAAAAACAACTTGTCAACTGAATGATTTAGCCCACTCGAGTATAGCCATGAGCCCATGTATCTGGCCTCAGTGTGCGACGTTGCCACTTCTCACTGGCCGCGGCTTCTACTAGAGATGGCTAGGGGTAATAAAATATATGACCGAATAGTCCTTATTTTAAAAATACTCCTTGTAATACAATCACATATAGCTTGGCAAAGTGTGAAATTATGGTAATGACTAGGAAGAGGATAAGGTTTGATAATCTCAAAGGGTTTGGCTGGGGTAAAATGAGAAAAGTACTGAATGTAAAATATTTTGGAAGTGTGATTGAAGAGAAAATGGAAATAGAGAGGATCTAATGAGAAGAGGACAGCAGGGAAAGTTGTTCTATAGTGTGTAAGAGACCTCTATGAGAAGAGAAGTGCCTTTTGAAGTGTAAGGAAGTACTTTACAGGCATGCTTTGTACCCATTGTCACACATGCAGCAGAAACATGGACAGTGAATGAAAGAGAGACTAGGAAAGTGGAGGCCATGGGAGTGAAGTTAGTTAGGAGCATGCTAGCTGTAACAAGGAGAAGCAAGATTAAGAGGATATTAGACCTGTACCGCCATTGCCCCAAATGTGGCAATGAAGACCGTGCAGACTCTTAGGGAAATCATGTTTACGAACAATAAAAAATGCTATAATATATTATTTTGCATTTTTGAAGAGCGTAAGAATATGGCGACGTACCTATGTTTTAATCTATTTCATTATATGTTTGAAAAGCTCATAAATCCTTAATAGATTCGTTTAAAATAAATCGTGATTCAGAAATAAATAATAAAAATTTAAAAGCTATATATATACAATATTATCTAAGACGTTTCCATAAAAAAAATCCATAGTAACAACAGAAAAAACGGAATAAATATTATTTTAAAACGATTATTTTTTTAACGCTGTTCTGATATCTGGAGGAAAGACTCTGAACTACCCGAACGAGGGACGAGAAATGGTTTTGGGGAGGGGTAAGGGAGGTTGGTTGAACGAAGTAAACACAAAAGGAATGTGGATAGTGTCCGCCTGACACAGGCCTGGTGCTTTGGGCTAAAGGCAGATAGAGAAGTCAGAAATAACTCATTAGCACAATTTATGCTACAGTAGTATTGACGTTTGTCTTGAGAAGTCACAATGAATTCTTCGGGATTTGACAGAAGAAGAGGCTATATATAAATCACATCTACATTTATGCGCCCCACGTAAGAAAAGACAGGAATAGAATTAAAATATATATTGAAACAAAGGTAGTCTACAAATTTATTAATTTAGAACATGTAATTCCAATTTAATTATCTATTTTTCAAGTAAATATGTAAAGCTGAATTTTATATATTAATCTATAAAATGATAATTTACAGCTAGAGAAAATATCAAATACCTTCCTAATAAATTGGGATTTTTTAAACGATGCCCGATTGAAATATTCCAATAAACTAAATTTAGGATTTAGGATATATTAAAGGTGATATCGAAACAAATATGCCAGCGTTTGCCTGTAGTGTGTATGGGAACACCTCAGTGAAAACAATAAATGTGTTGAAAAACATTCATAAAGAACCATTCTTTGACAGGTTTAAAACATTTTTATATCTTGCAACTTTGTTTTTGATAAATCCTATCAATGACAATTTAAAAAAATCCTATATAAATAAAGATATAAATACTGTATCTTTCTTTATTTGTTCTAAACATATCTTTCTTCCAAGACTACTATAGGCTGTCGTGAATCCTAACTGTATATTACAAACTTGTGAAAAAAACCTAAACGTAAATGACGTACACGCTAAGTCATTTAACGTGGTTTCCTGTTGACATAGTCATCGGGGTTCAAATCCCGGCCGGGTGTAGCTATGGTATTTTTTTAAAATTGTTTTACATACACGTCTTCCTTGAAAATTTGGGTACATTTTAACTAAGTTTTACTTTACCCATTCCAACTCTAATTAGCTTTATTAAAATGCATGTTCCCGGATAGGTATTAAGACCCCGAGAATAAAATAAGGTAATTTTTATTAATTACAAAATTATTGGACCTTAAGGAATTAATTGCAGTGCCTACAAAAATCACTAAGAGACTTTTTTATTTTTATACACCCACTTTGGTGGCCGCGTGATCTAAAGCTCTACTCTCGCAATATACTATAGACTGTCGATGACGGGGAGTTTAAGGTTCGAATCTAGGTCGGGTGTACTGAGGGTGGTTTTCCAAAATGGGTTTACTACTCTCCCTCCACGTAAATGAGGGCATACTTAATATTGATATAACCTTCCTAATCCCAAAACCCTTAGCTTAATTAGTACATAAGCATAACACCCAACGGTAGTAAGACGCAGTGTTAAAGAAAATACTTTTTAACCGTATTTTTCAATTTTAATATTTCATAACCATTAAAGAGCATTTTGAGACAATTGCAAACTGATTTTAATTGTAATAGAAAAAAACCAAAGTTGCTGGAGGCAGATAACGGTGATCTAACTGAGAGTCCACACATCACATCTATTGAGACTGTAGTTGTGAATGATGTTAGTTTATGCCGTTCCATCAGAACATTACTTTTGATATGGATAATTATAGCGCTTTTACAGAACCACAAAGGTAGGTGGATCCAAAAGACACATTTTAATATAGTTCATTTAGACTGTTTTTTTTATGTTTATCAGCTATTCATATTATAGGCCTGCTTATAAACAACACTGGTAATAAATTAAAATGTTATCAATGTTGACCAACAAAAAATTGGTGTATTTTATATAAAACCTCTTACCAGAATCTGCCATTGCAAATCATAAAACCAAGCTAAGAATGAGCAAGCTTTAAATAAGCTCAATGATTATTTAAAAAAAAAACGTTTGTAATCAGATCAATATTTTACAAAAGGAAAATAAGTTTATTTGTATATTGAATAGTTGCAATAAAACCTTGTAAAAAAAAAAGTCTTCCTTTGCACAAAAGTGATGTACAGTATAGGATCTTGTTTTAACGACGGGGCTAGTAATATTCCGGGCAAGGTGGCCCAGATATAATAAAATATATACGTACATAATATGTAGTGTTTAAAAATAGCATAATCACGATCATCAACATATCTTAAACAGTGGTGGATTCCGGAGGGGCGATAGGGTTGATCTCCCTCCCCCCCCCCCCCCCCCCCCCCGGAAAGAAAAAAATATCGAAAATATGAAAATAATATCTTACTTTAATTTTGTAAAGAATGACGCTACCATTTCCCTTGCCAAACTCTTTCATAACCTAACATCAAAATAAGAGTTTGGGAAATATCTTTAATAGGAATTTGTCACAATTTAAATCACAAATCTTCTCTGAAAGTTTCCTGGATTCGGCTGATGTGCCCAGCATACTTCTAGCTGGAATAAATTTCAGTGAGGGAAACATTTCTTTACAGCGCAAAAATTAGTACATTTTTAACTTCAAATTATAATAATCTTAGTTTTGCCTGAAACTGATACATGTTAGCTAAATTTTGTAAAGAATAACGCTACCATTTCCCTTGCCCAAACTCCTTCATAACTAACATCAAAATAAGAGTTTGGGAAATATCTTGAATAGAATTTGTCACAATTTAAATCACAAATCTTCTCAGAAAGTTTCCTGGATTCGGCTGATGTGCCCAGCATATTTCTAGCTGGAATAAATTTCATGTGAGGGAAACATTTCTTACAGCGCAGAAATATAGTACATTTTTAACTTCAAATTATAATAATCTTAGTTTGCCTGGAATACTGATACATTGTTTGCTAAATCTGAGATGTAATTATTTTTCTCTTGATTTCCTCTGAAAGTTTTCAAAACCTTGCCTCTGCTGCAGTAAAACACGGTCACCATATTTGGCCTCGGTTTCCATTGAGGAATCCTTTGAATTGTCGGTGATTGAGTCCTCTGATTTAATGAAGTTCTCTGTTTGCACTAATGTCCGTATCAGATTTCTTTAGCCCAGATATTTTACAACCAAATTTTACTGGTGTAAGCCTATAATGCAGTGATATGCAATAAGTGTGTTGGCGTGGCAAAGTTATCACATATGCTTTGTGAGGAGAGACACTATTCCATTGTTTGCTCTAATCATTGTAGACAAATTTATACAAATACCTTTTTGATGCCTTGCAGCCTTGATCTGTACATCATAGGAGTACAGAAAGACGAGTTATTAATAAATTTAGAATTCTTACGTCACACCTGGAGCAAATATGCTCATTTGAACGGTTGATGTTATGTCAGAGAACTCATATATGGCTAGTGAAAAAATAGATGCCAATTTTTTGAAATTTTCAAAAATTTCGATGCAATAATACGTGCAATATCTGTGACACTGCGTTACATAGATATTCAATCAAGACATATTTACTCAAACTTCTTCACGCAATTAACACAAGGTTTTTACGATACGGCTATCAAACAATTATTAACAAAGTCCCCATAAATAAACGACTCGATGTCATAGCTGCTGTTGAAGTATCGGTAGACTTACTAAGCATAAACTTTAAATGCTTTCGTCTCTTAATAAAACTTTTAATCATATTTCGCTGACAACCTAGTCTAAGTAATATGAGAATATGCTAGGAATTTATTTGCAAATTTCATTTAGTTGGTTGGCCGCAATAAATGGCATGGCGGGCCATGGGTTGTGCACCACTGTCTTACCCTATCCGTGAGAAAAGGGTTCATTTTTGCCTTAATATGTCCTACTCTTCTAGAAGTCATGCTGTTGTAGTTTCTTACAATACTAAAACTCCTCTATATAAAATACACAAAGTAATGTACCAAGCTAGTCCCGGAAGTTTACTAAGAAGATGGAGATGTGAAGACTTCGTCAAATTGAAAGAACAAGAAGTCTGCCTGCAAAAGTGAAGAAAAAGAACCCATTTAGACTTAGGTTGTCTAATAATGACAAAGACTATGGGCCTTGTGCTCAGAAGCCTGATATGGTTACGGAAAAATTTGATAGAGAGAAAATTAGATGTATTGCTACTTTACCAAGCACATCAGAGCAACGTGAGGAGCTTGAAAGAGGGACACTTCTCCAAAGAAATAGTGGTCGATGGAAAGAAGTACGGTGAAAGCTGCTCACTGCCTCTAACTTTGGACCCGTTTGTCGAAGACTTCCTCACACATCTTGTGAAAAGGCTGTTCAAGGTATGCTCTATGATGATTTTGACACAGATGCAATGCTGTACGGTAGAGATGATGAGAAGAATGGTATATTGGCTCTTGAAAATAAAATGAATATTAAAGTTGAGCCTTGTGGGCTCTTTGTTGATCCGGAATTATCTTACTTGGGAGCAACTCCCGATGGTCTAATAGGATCTGACACCATTATTGAAGTGAAGTGTCCACCCTCAGCAAGGAACATGACACCAGAAGAAGCTGTTTTAAAAAGGAAGTTTACTTTTTGAAACATAAGCAAGGACAAAAGAGAAATTACGCGCATTAACAAAAACACACTACTATCAAGTGAAAGGCCAACTTCACGTGACCAGGAGAAGTTATTGCCTCTTTGTTTTATGGAAAAATGTGGTATAAAGGTCGAGAAGATTTTCAGAGACGATGCATTTTGGCTAGCCACATGGAGAAAAAACTGAGCCAGTTCTATCTAGATTGTCTCCTGCCAGAGCTTGTAGATCCAAGACGCAGACGATCCATGCCGATTAGAAATCCACCTTACATAACAAAGGCTATTGAAGACAAACAAAAGGCTGACAAATGTAAGGCAATGGCCCTTGAGAATTCCAATTCAAAACCTAAAGTGAGGCGAAAGCTTTAGTTATTAGGCTTCCAAACGCAAATATAGAGCTAAACTCCCCTTACCTCAATTTTGACTTGTTTTTTAATTGTTTCGTGATTATGTGCTAAAAACAAATATATAATCTCTAAAATTATGAATAGTTATAAATTTAAAATTGTCGACTGTGTTTGTTGAAAAGTTACCTAAACTCAAATGTCTTGTATTCTATGGTGATTGTGATCGTTTTATAGAGTTCTATATAAGGGTGTGTCAAATAAATTGCTATTTGCTTCCCATAAAATTATATATAACAATTTTTTTAACTAATTAATAAAATAATCACAACATTTCTAAGTGGTCAAATGCGGGTAAATGATTGTTTCGGAGCGTATATTGACATTTCGAAAAACTTTTATCCAACTATGTTTTTAAATTTCATATAATAACTATAGTATGAAGAGAAATATGTTGAATATATTAATGCGAATGTGTTCAATTCATTATTTTTTAAAATTACTGGTGAATGTATAGAATCACCAAAAGTAAAAGTAATTTACCAGTAATTTTTTTAATATACCTATTCACTTGGTGAAAGTATGAAACATCAACGTATTTTCTACATCTACCATTGATTTTATAAAACATATAAGTTATGCTGAATATATTATAAAACATAACTCAAAACTAATCAAACCTTTACTTAGCTTATTAACATTAACCAGTGACTGATGGTAATTTTATAAAATCACCGGTGACTTTATAAAATTTTCAGCGATTGAAATAGTGTTTTTGTAGATTCACCCAATGTAAAAAATACGAAAAGTAGCAACAGATGAATAAAGGCATCTGATTGGCTGAGCGTTTGAGTCACTCAGTACACAAGCCAGCTCGTTAATTATATTCTCAAAGATAATAGAAGATAATCTTAGTTGTTAAAAATTAGGTAATATGCTAGAATTTGGAAGAATAAATAAACCTTAAAAATACACACCTATACAATCAACATTGTTACTCTACTTATTAAAAATAAATGGTACGGACGACGGTGCACCGCACAGTCTTTCTCCATCTCTCATATTAAAATGGACTGATTTACTAAAACCTTGTAATAGTTGTGAAACGAAATAATAGATTCCCCATATTTTTACAGAAACACTCCACCAAAGGTCATAAAGGAAATAATATACACTGCTAGCTATTTAATTCCTTACTCCATGGCAATAGATTATTCAGAACACTTGCAGAAATGTAATAAAAGGGAACATCTTTGTCCACCAAAGAGCATAATAAATTTCATATTTAAAAGATCTCCAAATTTATGTTTTTATATTTGCTTATATCTCAGAAACTATTGGTTTTTTGAAATATGTTTCGAATAAAATATTTGTTATTTTTAACAGTACAAAAAAAATACAGTTCTAAGTATTTTCGTATCTCAAATAGTAGCGGAGAAATGATCAAAATTGGAAATTAACCCTTATGTAAAGTAACCTTAAAGTCACTTTCATAGGAAATGGAAAATTGCCATTTTGTTTGTAATATTAAACAATACGTAAATAAAAACATTAAACAAAACATTTGGCTCTTCACTAAATATTAAAATAAAATAAACATATGTTTGTAATAATTTTCAAAACAATTAGGAGTTTTAACTTTTATTTATTTATATTTTATCTCTAGAAAAAAATTATTTCAATAAATTTATTTTGTGTAAGTGAACTTATCTAAAACTATGCAAACTAATATAAACATCCTAGGCCAAACCAAAATACACTTTAATTGACTTGTACCAATTAGAATAAAACTCTGGTATTCCGAGATTCCGGATAATCTGATCAGGGGGCCATTTATTGGCATTCCTTTACCCATTTCTTGAGTTAGCCACAAAAAAAAGTGCCCCATTAAACTTGGTAAACAATTACTATTTCAATGTTCGACGACTATTCAGATATTAAATTAATGTTGAGGAACCAAAAAATTACATTTTTAGAATTAATTTCATTTCTGTCACTAATGCTTTTCCAACTAAAAAACTTCTTAGCTAGTTTAGTCGCAATTTTACAATTACCGAGACATTTTAAAACTTCCAGTTTTTTTTCCATAGACGTGTCCACAGAAGGGCACAGGTAGGCCCCCCTTTTGTTCTTTCAAATATTATGTTCAATGAGGCAGGCACGCACGCACGCACACACACACACAGCTGTAAGAAATCATTGCTTCGTGTGAGAAGGATGCATATAATTCTTATTACAATTTAAAAATAGCTCTAAATAACTTCCAGAGTCTTATGATTTGATCGCTCTTAATAAAATATAAAGATATGGAAAAATAAAATCCAGGAATGGACTACTCTGAATAGCTTCCATAAAGAAAAGCTATATTTAAATATATTCTTATAAAAAACTTTGGGTCAGTGGCGGTGGAATCGACGGTAAGGGGGGCACTGCCCATGGGACGAATTAGCCCCCCATGGAAAGAAGTTTCTCTCTCCTAGATACATTTCACACACTTCGACAGTATTGAATATTAAACTAAAAGATTGCCTTAAATAGAACTCAAAATGATTTCTATGTGCATTAAATTTTCAAAAATTAACTGGAGAAGACCACACCCTATAGCTTCTAGAATAATGTAACTGTAAGAAAAAAATCAGTTTAGAAGCGCTCTTAAGGTGAGGTAGAAGGGATAGCAAGTGTTTTTACAGTTTTTAATAGAATTGAAAGTTTTTGGCCAAAATAAATCAAATATTTCTCCAGTAGCAACATAGAGTTTAGTTTTCTGCACATGCTAATATCGACAGATCTTGAATATCTGTCAAGAGTGTCCTGGAATTTTGTCAAAACTTTTGAAATAAAGAGAAAAAGTTTTGACAAAATTCCAGGACACTCTTGACAGATATTCAAGATCTGTTGATATTAGCATGTGCAGAAAACTAAACTCTATGTTGCTACTGAAGAAATATTTGATTTATTTTGGCCAAAAACTTTCAATTCTATAAAAACTGTAAAATTACTCGCGCACCCTTCTGCCTCACCTTAATAGCTTCTAGGGTCATCTAAATAAATAAATCGAGGCAAGGGCCACTCAAGATAAGTTTAAAATGGTTGTAATTTTGAAGAATTTTCTTGCTATAAATACTACTAATGGATTTTGAAAGCCTTTAATTTTTAAAAATTGGCCAGTGGAAGATCACTTCAAACATCTGTTAGAGGCATCTACTTAATTTTCGGTAATTAATATAAAAATATTGTTAGATATAGGACTCTTGAAAAAGCTACATAGTAAATGAGTAAATACAGCATTTGACAAGTACAATCCAGCTCTTGGAAGCGTCTATCCATTAGACATATTGATAGTCATTGCAAAAGCAACTTTATTTTAACTCACATTAAAAAAAAACCATGTGTTTTAACGTAAACTGAGTATGCTATGACAGAAGTCGCAAAAAAAAAACCTATCCACTGAGACCTTATTCATCGCTGTAGGCTGTGTGTAAGTTGAGAAAAAGGAATGTTGACAACAGAAATAATATATACGATAACATTAAATATTATCAAATAAATAATATTTATTGAGTATAGAAAAACATGAATATGATTACGATCAAACATTCTATAACAATCTTGCCAAAACAACCAAACAACCTGCTTTGGTATCCGCATGGTCTAAACTTTAAGGCATCGCTCTTGAAATAAACTGGACTGCCGCAGACGCAGATCTTGGGTTCGCATTTTGGCTGGTTGTACTGAGGGTGGTATTTCATAAACACTTTTTCATTCTCCCTTCACGCAAATGTGAGTCCACTTCCTCTAAATTGAACCATTCCTATCCCTAACTAGTTAGCACATTTAATACACATGCATGTACCCCTAAAGGGTAGTAAGGTGTGATGATAAACAAATAAAATAAAACAAACAACCCAAACAGAATGTATGATTCCACTAAAATAAAGAACACAACACAACACTAATAGCTAAAAGAGATCACCTTTGCTTTTTCAAGAAAAAGCCTACATCAGTTTACATTCCTGACTGTTATCAGTAGTGTAATTCAATGGTGCTCAGCAAAGCTGGGCCTATCGTAAGTTTTTTTTTTTTTTGCGATATCAGCATCTTTCACTAATTTAAATCATTTCTATAATAGAGTAAGGGTGAGAAGGGTTTAAAGTGAAGGTGCACTAGCAATTGAATGAAAATATGGAAAAAATTTATTTTATAAATTACGACCACAGTATTTTTTATTTGAAGATTTTTTATCGTACATTTTATGAACACACTGATTTTTCTACAAACTAAACTAAGTCTAGAGCAAAAACATCACCCAGTTCTCCAGCCGATAATAACTAACCAATTATATACTTTCAATCATGCCTGGATTAGAACCCGTGATCCCTAGGTCAGTAGGCACACGCGTTACCTACCGGCTGTTCTAAAGTGTACAACTTCCCTAAAATAAATTTGACTGAAATTCAAATCTTAACTTGATTACCAATGAATACAAGATGTAATGAAGACTTGAAGACTGTTCCAGATTTTTAAAAAAAGCGTTATCCTTTGTAATAAATTACTATGTCATGGGAAAATATATTTAAAAATATTTAACATTGTCTAGCCTTTTAATCTAGGAAACTAAAATTGTTTTTGCTATTATATGAATGTAAAATTGAATACACTTTGTACATGTACTATAAATTAGTGTTTGGACGAGATGTGGTGGCATTGTCCTAGTCTAGAGTACAGTTTTCAACGTTTACCTACCAATTCAACTGTCTAAAATCACTCGAGATCATGCGGATCTGAAGTCGTGACATATGCTCTACCACTTCAAAATGCCACAACGTGTCAAGGGAAAGGGGCCTTCTAACCAATATATATATTTATTTATATAATTAAATTTGAACGATTTTTGTAATCTTACATAATTAACCCTTGTTAACTCAAAATATATTTTAAAAAAATCATTAGTCGACTGTTTCATGTTTTGCTAAAAGTTTTTTAAGAGGTTTTACAATTTTAATTTTTTTTTTTTTTACTTCGTGTAAAACATGTCAATTTCAGACTTTAAAAGCGTTTTTACTATTACTACAACGGCCATAAAATTATTGGTTTTCCCGCACGATTGAAACAAGACTTGTGACGTTAAATAGATGGTGCATCGTTACACGGGGGCATAGGGGCCTAATATAGATTCTAACACTTTCATCAAAATAAAGTCTCAATCATTTTTTTCTCTAGGTTATATTACTTTTACTAGATGGATTAGTGAATGGTATAAAATATAGTATTTTTATTTTCTGAAAATAGATATGTTCGTTTATGAACTACAAAATGGCAACTTTACTTAGGTGGTAGAAAAAGGACCACGCTTGGGCCGAGACCTTTGGTTAAACAAAGACAACCAGTCCAGCGCCTGTAAGAACCCGAAAGAGCAAACGAAGAGTACAATGCCGTTTTACTATTCTTTTCTTTCTTTAAACTGCTGTCCTCCCCAAGATAATTACACATCCCTTCTGTGTGCTCGAGAGTGTTGTCTCTTGAAGAAAGAATGACAGAGTAAAAGAGGACTAGGCGATTGTCAGTTCACCGAGTATTTCTTCTCTATACTGGATGACTTGTCTCTGACGTGTTCATCTAAGCTCCACCTCCTCGCACACGCACGGGCTGCGCAACTTCAGACCTGGCATTGAGCTTTCAGATAATATCCTCTTAAAAATGAAGCTATATGGGAAACAGTGAAGGTACAGGGAGAACATGAGACAGTAGAAGAAGCAGGACTGAGATGGTATGAACATGCTATGAGGTTGGAAAAAGAGAGGATATCAAAGAAAATGTTGCCAATGAAGCATGTGGGGAAAAAGACCACAAGGGAGGCCAAGAAATAGATGGGAGGAGCAGATAACAGAAAGTGTGAGAGTTAGAGGAGAAGAATGGAAGAAATTAAAGGAGGAAGAGTGGGGGAAGAATAGAGGAAGATGGAGGTGTTTTACTAAACTGACCCGGCCATGGGCTGGAAACATGATGTTTTACTAAACTGACCCGGACATGGGCTGGAAACATGGTGATGATTGATACAAGACTGGTCAAGCCAGTCTACAAACACATCTAGACCTCCAATAGAAATTCATTATATTAATTGCCGGTTGCACAAATAATAATCATTGACTTGATCAGAGATAAAATGTTAGTTGATCTAAAGTCATTTTATCAAACCTCAGTTTGAGTTGCACCATATCAATTAGGATGTGATTGTTGATCAAACCAGACAATCCTCTTCCATCAACCGTTAATTCTCTGGTCATCATGTTGATGGCAAACAAAACCTATATATTTTAATAACTGATCCTTATTTAAGTGGTTAAGAGTGTGTGTTTTAAATATTATTCTGCATTATCTGTTCAAACCTGTGGTCAATTTATTGGGTATTTAGATCCTTAGCTAACTTTGTTATACCCCTCTGTTCTTGATCTAGGATCAAACTGATTGAGCGTTCATTATGATGTCTTTGCAACCAGCCTGATTGTGTGAAATAAAAAATTTACTGAATCGTTGATTAATTCAAACCCACCACGATGGCTGGATGGTCTAATGTGCTACCATCTCATTAGACTAGACTGCCGGTGATAGAGATATCGAGGCTCAAATCTTGGTCGGGTGTGTTGAAGTTTTATTTTTTTTTCAAAATGATTTTACTCTCCATGCAAATCTGGGTACACTTTCTATAAATATAACCTTCCCAATCCCTAAAATCATTATGATAATTAGTACACTAGTGTATAACCTGAATGGCTAGTAAGATGCAGTGCTAAGAAGATTCAAGAGTCGTTTTCACACCTTGTATCCACTTTTACTTAGTTTGGAGCCAAACATTCAAAAATATGTTTTTTTAGATACAATTGATATTTATTAAAAATCAAAAATATCTTGCGTATATTTGTCCATAATTTTTGTTTGGTCAACAGGTTTTTTGAACATCTTAATCCATGGAGTTGGGTTGAGAAGGGGTATTTTAGAATGAGTGCACATACATCAATATTTTAAGTGAGATGATGAATAACATTTGTAAACCTTCTAATTCATCTGGCCAAGATTTGAATTGAGACCCCTGTGCAGTAATTATTTGGTCTATTGGTATTGTTGGTACCACTTTTTTAGCAGCGCGCGAAATATTAGAGCGGGGAAACCCCTTCACAGACAGTGAGTATTTGAAAGAATGCCTTATGACGTTGTTTGAAGAACTTTTTCTCAATTTAAAAATTAAAGAAATCATATGAAGATCAAAGCTTTTTTTTTTTTTTTTTTTTTTTTTTGCTAAAACCGTGCAGGATTGAACCATAAAGATGGCTGAAAATGTTACTTCTCAACAAACAAAAGACCTAACTTCAGGCTCTCAACTTTTTTTTTTCTCCATAGCACTGGTCAAATCATGTGATATAAATGATACAGCACATCTGTGTCTTCTGGGCAGATACATTACTTCTACAGGCCCTTGAGAAGAGTTGATTACTTTGATACCTTTGAAAGGTCAAACCCGTGTCGAAGACATAACAGAGGTGATAGTAAAATATTTAAAAAAAATAAGAATATAGATTTAAATAAAATTCTATCCATTGCTACAGATGGAGCGCCAAGCATGACAGGAAAACAAAAAGGTTTGTAACTTTGTTTGGAAATCATATTAACCACGATGTATTTACCTTTCACTGCATCATACAATAAAAAGCTTTATGTGCCCAAACACTCCCTGAAGAAACATGCAAAGTGATGGCTTTAGTTGTAAAGATTTTCAATAATATAATGGATAAAGGTCTTAACCATTGGCAGTTCTAAGAATTTCTGCGTGAAGTATATTGCCAATATTCTTAACTTTTATTGCATAATAAAGTGTGTTGGCTGACAATGGGTGAGGTGCTTAATCGATTTTCACCTTGCTTTACTGAAATAAAAATGTTTTTAAACGATAAAGGCCTGCATTATCCTAAATTATCTAATGATCTTTGGCTTAAAGAGATTTTATTTTATGGTAGATATGACAGCACACTTAAACAAACTCAATGTGAAGTTACAAGTTTAGGGAAACAAACTCAATATGAAGTTACAAGGTTAGGGAAACAAACCCAATATGAATTTACAAGGTTAGGGAAACAAACTCAATATGAATCTACAAGGGCAGGGAAACATACAAATTTTCTTTTAGAAGAAGTTATTTATTCAAGCAAAACTTATTTCTTTTCATATGAATTTGCAGAGGAAAAACCTCACTCCACTCAACTGAAGAAATATCAACAAGACACAAATTGTGCCATAGATTACAAATTTTTCACAGATGCTGTCAAACAAAAGCGTAAATTTTTCAAAAAAGTATTTGTATTGTTCAGAGATTATAAAGTTACTCTGTATTTTTAATAAAGCCTGTGAAAAAAAAAAAATAAGAAAAAAAAATATTATTAGTTATTTTAATTAAATATATATTTCTCCTACTGTTGTATGTAAAAAAAAAAAATAGTTCAATTTCATCTAGCTCAGTTGCACGAGGAAACTTAATCTCGGGACCTCTGGGTTTAGATAGGCACTTATACTTAACCTGCCTGCGGAGCTCCGGTAAATCACATATCTAGGTTAACATATTTATATAACATTTGTTTTGTTGTCAAAGCTATAATTATTATATCACAATCTTAATTCAATTTAAATCATTCGATAACAAAATTTAAAAAAAACCTTTTTCCTTACATTTTCAAAGGCAAAATAAAACCAACATATATACCTAAGTCCAACCACGTACAAAATTATGGCACAGAAAGTTTATTATTTACCCTTAACACAATTAGACTTCCTTGAGTCAAACAAAATAGCCACACTGCTCACAGCCACCTATTATTTACCTTTTTTTTATTAAAACCATCCTCAGTCCCGCAATAATATAAGAAAATTGAAACTTCTCACCCTAGACCATCTGTAGTCGAGAACTCGATCATATGTACATATCTCTTTATGTTTACTGAAGGATATGCATGTCCTCACAAACTCTTCAAGTAGTAATCAAGATCCTGGTGTACATCCTTTCATAATCTTAAACTGGTAATAAGTAGTGTAACAAGTCTTTTTTTCTTCTTTTCTAATGATTGTAAAGTTTTTACATCCTGGCATTAATATCACTTCTTTTCAACACCACGCCAATAACAAAACAAAAGAACCTTTCCAATACACGCCAAAGAGGTGATACCATTTAGAAGTAGTAATATTGTTGGAATAGTGACGTATGGATGATTGTAAATAGGGATTATAATTAAAAGGGGATGGTTTTCTTTGTCACAAGCCGTTGGAATCAGAAATAGATAAGCTTCATTTTTCAGCTTTTGTTGGAATATAGACCAGGCTGATTTTGAGCTCCATTTATTGGATCTCAAATCAAAATAGTTGTAGAGTAACAAATTTAAGACTCTCAATGCAGCTCTGGAAAGTTTCAAAAGATCGCAAAATAAATGGTCTTAATTATCAAGATTACAACGGTGAGATCAAGGGATATTCAACAACAGAACAGTCTGCCAAAGTCATAATTGCCTGTTAAAATATACACACAGGGAATTTTGACCATCTTTGATTAAACATATTATTGTGAGCAAAATTTCTCCATACGAACCTGATCAAAAGTAAATTAAGGAGGAGCCTTCACGACGAGAGTCTTGAATCATGCTTAAAACTAAAAATTACCAACTATGCACCAGATATCATTCAGTTATGTAACGAAAAGCAGGGTTAGATATCACATTAATTTGTTTGGTTCCAAAGTTTTCTAAAATGCAAAAATGTGTCTCTTTGCTGAAATAATGTTGCTGACTCCTGATCTAGAGTAATTGGCCCCTCATATGGAAGGGGTGGGGTAGAGAGTGAGATTGTTTAGGTAAAAACACTTCATTACATTGGATCGATATTTGAAGCTCAATCTCTGTGTTGCCATCATATTAAAATTAGACTGACATCTTTGTCTGCATTCCCATGTATGTAGGCTATTGGCAAATTGAAAATGGTTGACTTTTGTACCATAGTAAATAAGAATAAGGGAGAGTAAAATCAAAGATTTTGTCTGGATGATGGCAAACTAGATTCCTGTGTCCCCTCAAGGTCAAACATTGTGTGTTAAGACAGTGAGTTCTCCAACAGCTTGATATGATGTTTACATAGGACTGATACAAGGGGACTTGCTGTTTACATAGGACTGATACAAGGTGACGTGTTTACATAGGACTGATACAAGGTGACTTGGTGTTTACATAGGACTGATACAAGGTGACGTGTTTACATAGGACTGATACAAGGTGACTTGGTGTTTACATAGGACTGATACAAGGTGACTTGGTGTTTACATAGGACTGATACAAGGTGACTTGGTGTTTACATAGGACTGATACAAGGTGACTTGGTGTTTACATAGGACTGATACAAGGTGACTTGGTGTTTACATAGGACTGATACAAGGTGACATGGTGTTTACATAGGACTGATACAATGGTGACTTGGTGTTTACATAGGACTGATACAAGGTGACATGGTGTTTACATAGAACTGATACAAGGTGACTTGGTGTTTACATAGGACTGATACAAGGTGACTTGGTGTTTACATAGGACTGATACAAGGTGACATGGTGTTTACATAGGACCGATACAAGGTGACATGTTTACATAGGACTGATACAATGGTGACTTGGTGTTTACATAGGACTGATACAAGGGGACATGGTGTTTACATAGGACTGATACAAGGTGACTTGGTGTTTACATAGGACTGATACAAGGTGACGTGTTTACATAGGACTGATACAAGGTGACTTGGTGTTTACATAGGACTGATACAAGGTGACGTGTTTACATAGGACTGATACAAGGTGACTTGGTGTTTACATAGGACTGATACAAGGTGACATGTTTACATAGGACTGATACAAGGTGACTTGGTGTTTACATAGGACTGATACAAGGTGACGTGTTTACATAGGACTGATACAAGGTGACTTGGTGTTTACATAGGACTGATACAAGGTGACATGGTGTTTACATAGGACTGATACAAGGTGACATGGTGTTTACATAAGACTTATACAAGGTGACATGGTGTTTACATAGAACTGATACAAGGTGACTTGGTGTTTACATAGGACTGATACAAGGTGACTTGGTGTTTACATAGGACTGATACAAGGTGACTTGGTGTTTACATAGGACTGATACAAGGTGACATGGTGTTTACATAGGACTGATACAAGGTGACGTGTTTACATAGGACTGATACAAGGTGACGTGTTTACATAGGACTGATACAAGGTGACTTGGTGTTTACATAGGAATGATGCAAGGTGACATGGTGTTTACATAGGACTGATACAATGGTGAATTGGTGTTTACATAGGACTGATACCAGGTGACATGGTGTTCATATTGAACTGATACGTCACTTGGTGTTTACATAGGACTGATACAAGGTGACATGGTGTTTACATAGAACTAATACAAGGTGACTTGGTGTTTGTATAGGACTGATACAAGGTGACATGGTGTTCACATTGAAGTGATACAACGTCACTTGGTGTTTACATAGGACTGATACAAGGTGACATGGTGTTCACATAGGACTGATACAAGGTGACTTGGTGTTTACATAGGACTGATACAAGGTGACTTGGTGTTTACATAGGACTAATACAAGGTGACTTGGTGTTTACATAGGACTGATACAATGGTGAATTGGTGTTTACATAGGACTGATACAAGGTGACATGGTGTTCATATTGAACTGATACAACGTCACTTGGTGTTTACATAGGACTGATACAAGGTGACTTGGTGTTTACATAAGACTGATACAAGGTGACTTGGTGTTTACATAGGACTGATACAAGGTGACATGGTGTTTACATAGGACTGATACAAGGTGACTTGGTGGTTATATAGGACTGATACAATGGTGACTTGGTGTTTACATAGGACTGATACAAGGTAACATGGTGTTTATATTGAACTGATACAAGGTCACTTGGTTTTTACATAGGACTGATACAAGGTGACTTGGTGTTTACATAGGTCTGATACAAGGTGACTTGATGTTTACATAGGTCTGATACAAGGTGACATGGTGTTTACATAGAACTGATACAAGGTGACTTGGTGTTTACATAGGACTGATACAAGGTGACATGGTGTTTACATAGGACTGATACAAGGTGACTTGGTGTTTACATAGGACTGATACAAGGTGACTTGGTTTTACATAGGACTGATACAAGGTGACATGGTGTTTACATAGGACTGATACAAGGTGACGTGTTTACATAGGACTGATACAAGGTGACGTGTTTACATAGGACTGATACAAGATGACATGTTTACATAGGACTGATACAATGGTGACTTGGTGTTTACATAGGACTGATACAAGGTGACATGGTGTTTACATAGGACTGATACAAGGTGACATGGTGTTTACATAGAACTGATACAAGGTGACTTGGTGTTTACATAGGACTGATACAAGGTGACTTGGTGTTTACATAGGACTGATACAAGGTGACATGGTGTTTACATAGGACTGATACAAGGTGACTTGGTGTTTACATAGGACTGATGCAAGGTGACATGGTGTTTACATAAGACTGATACAAGGTGACTTGGTGTTTACATAGACTGATACAAGGTGACTTGGTGTTTACATAGGACTGATACAAGGTGACTTGGTGTTTACATAGGACTGATACAAGGTTACATGGTGTTTACATAGGACTGATACAAGGTGACTTGGTGTTTACATAGGACTGATACAATGGTGACTTGGTGTTTACATATGACTGATACAAGGTACCTTGGTGTTTACATAGAACTGATACAAGGTGACTTGGTGTTTATATAGGACTGATACAATGGTGAGTTGGTGTTTACATAGGACTGATACAAGGTGACGTGGTGTTTTATATGAACTGATACAAGGTCACTTGGTGTTTACATAGGACTGATACAATGGTGACTTGGTATTTACATAGGACTGATACAATGTGACATGGTGTTTACATAGGACTGATACAATGGTAACATGGTGTTTACATAGGAATGATACAAGGTGACTTGGTGTTTACATAGGACTGATACAAGGTGACTTGGTGTTTACATAGGACTGATACAAGGTGACCTTGTGTTTACATAGACTGATACAAGGTGACATGGTGTTTACATAGGACTGATACAAGGTGACATGGTGTTTATATTGAACTGATACAAGGTGACTTGGTGTTTACATAGGACTGATACAAGGTGACTTGGTGTTTACATAGTACTGATACAAGGTGACATGGTGTTTACCTAGGACTGATACAAGTTCACTTGGTGTTTACATAGGACTGATACAAGGTCACTTGGTGTTTACATAGGACTGATACAAGGTGACGTGGTGTTACATAGGACTGATACAATGGTGACATGGTGTTTACATAGGACTGATACAATGTTTACTTGGTGTTTACATAGGACTGATACAAGGTGACTTGATGTTTACATAGGACTGATACAAGGTGACTTGGTGTTTACATAGTACTGATACAAGGTGACCCCCCTCCCCGGCGGGACGGGTTTAGAATAGTTCCTCAGTATCCCCTGCTTGTCGTAAGAGGCGACTAAAAGGGGAGGCATCTGTGCAGGATGTACCTCGTGCAGGACAACCCTATCCTACATCTTTCCTTTCACTTTATTTTTTTCCTTGTTTCTTTTTTCCTTCTTTTACCTTCTCTTTCCTTCTTCCACCTTCTCTTTCCTTACTTCTTCCTTCCTTATTTATTCCCTTCCCCTGCCGTTAAATCCTGCACAGATACCTTTGGCCCCTATGTTGACGACCTTGGCATCTAACACGGCTCTTCTCTGTTTATTATTGGATACCACTGCTTTGAGCTCCTGAGTGAAAGTGCGCCGGTTGTAATATCTTGGTAGAAGGGCCTTAGGGATGACAACCGGGTACCCTACCTTGAGAAAAGACCGGTTGCGTTCATGAGGGTCCCGTACGTAAAATTAGCACTTTCCTGCATACACTTGCTGCGGTGACCTCTCTTCCGACGATGCTCCATATGAAGGTTGTCATGTCTAGCGTCGTATGGAGCCTCTCGTCGGAAGAGTTAACAGGGCCCTATGTGGTAGAACCAACTGGGATCAACCTGGGTCTATGATCCGAGTACTTTTGCAGGTTGTCCTCCCACTCATGACTGAGTGTATTGTCACAGCTGACACCTTACTGTCCGCTGGCACCGTACTGCCAAGTTCTGCTGGCATCTTACTGCCCGGCCCCTCACAGGGCCGTATTAATGATAAGAGGCGGAAACGGGTAAGGCCGTCCAGCCCTGTTTTGATGAAAAGCCAGGAAGTGGTGAGGCCCCAGCCCCGCTTCCTTGTAATGTCTCGAGTAGATGAAAGTAGAGATCTGAAACGTGTCAGCCCATTTATCCTAGAAAGAGTGATATATGGAGCAGCAAAATCTGACGTTTTAATAAAGAAACTGCGTGATGGCACCATTATGATTCAGACTATGACCGACACACAATACTCGAATATTATGGCGATCTCCGAAATACCGTTGAGTAATACGGCAAATATACCGGTGAAGGTGGAACCTCACAGGTTCCTCAATGTTTGCAAGGGAGTGGTCACTTGCTATGACCTCGACTGCGTAAGCATTGAGGATATCTGTGAGGAGCTTTCCCCTCAGCATGTCACCGAGGTCTACCGTATCATTACCAAAAAGAACGGACAAGAGAAAAAGACGGATATATACATCGTCACCTTTGCGACTCCCATCCTCCCAAAGGAGGTTCGAGCAGGCTTCCATGTGCTCAGAGTCAGGCCATACGTTCCCAATCCTCGGCGCTACTTTCAGTGCCAGGAATTTGGGCATACGAAGCTGAGATGCCGTGGAAGGCCAACCTGTGCAGATTGCGGACAGGTGGCTCACGATACACCGTGTGAGTCTCCTAAGTTCTGCGTCAACTGCAAGGGTCCGCATTCTGCTTGGTCTCGGACCTGTCCGAAATGGAAGGTGGAGAAAAAAGTCCTGGAGATCCAATGTGAAAAGAAGATTCCTTATGCCCAGGCACGCAAGGAATATGTATCCAGTCAAGCTCCGGTATTTCAGACATCTTATAGTCAGATTGTAAGCCAGAACATAAATTGCCCCAACTGCCATTGCGCAGTTAATATTGCCAATACGCCTACACGACCTATGCCACTCGTCTCTACTCGAGACACTCAAAGGCAACCAGCACCATCTATGGTGGTACCAAAAATAGTACAAGGGGCGACACCCCCGCCGAAGTCTCCTCCACCACCTTTACCCCCGAGGAGGCCTCTTCGGGGAACACTCCCGAACCCTCCTCGTGGACCCCTACGAGTCCTCCTCGAGGAACCCCGCCAGCACCACTCGAGGAACACCCCCGAGTGCTCCTCGGGGTCCTAAACCATCTGCGACCGTTGTCGAGCCGCTCAACCCCGCCTCAGGAACTCCGGAGGTCGGGATGAGTGGTGGTACAGGTGAGGCCGTAAAGGCGAGTCCCACTGGTGCCTTGAGGAAAGACCAGCGAGGGACCGCCGAAAAAATAACTCTAAAAAAAGCGTCGAAGGCTTTAACAAAGCCTTCGCGTAAGGATCCCCCGTCCCAGTCTCTACAGGACAAACCAAAGCCTCTCCTGAAGCGGGAGGTCCAAGAGAGATTGGGAAAAGCAAGAGGACCTAAAAATGTCCTCAATAAATTTTTATTTTTAAAAGATAGTGTTATGGATTGTGAAGATAATTGATTAAATTATATATTAATAAATAATGTTTCTACTACAATGGAATTGTAGGGGTTTCTATAATCGTGTAGAGGAAATCAAACTAATAATTTCTTCCCTGCATCCTCCCATCTTGTGTTTGCAGGAGACCTACTTCCGCCCAACTGACAACCCGATGCTTCGTGGGTACGATCTGTATCGTACCGACAAGCCTTTCTTTGATCGGGCTAGCGGAGGTGTGGCTATATTCGCACGAAGCACTATATATCATAAGAATATAAATATTGTCTCTGATCTCCAAGTGATTGCTGTCAGAGCCTCCCTTCCTATGGAGGTAACCGTATGCTGCATCTACCTCCCACCAGGTGAACATGTTTCCAAGAGGACACTAGAGGCCCTCTTTATACAATTTCCCGCCCCTATATCATCTTGGGGGACTTAAACGCGCATAACCTGGTGTGGGGGTCTAATTTTACAGACGCCCGCGGGAGGATGGTAGAGGATATTCTTGTCTCGGGAAACCTGGTGTTAATGAACACCGGGACCCGGACACACTTCTCCACCTTTAATGGTGTATCCTCTGCCATCGACCTAGCCCTATGTAGCCCCGGGATTGCTGCTCACTTCCTTTGGGAGGTTCACTCGGACCTATGTGGCAGCGATCACTTTCCCATTCTGCTTTCACAAATTAAAGATCCTCCCAGTACAGCAAGGTTCCCCCAATGGGTTCTTAAACGTGCTAACTGGCATAAATTCCGCGAGCTCGCCGTATTCGACGAACTCCATTCTCCTGACGTCGATATTAAGGCTGGGCAAGTTACTTTGACGGTCATCGCGGCGGCGAGGGCATCCATCCCTAAATCCTCGCCAAACCCGCGCCACCGTCCTGTTCCCTGGTGGAACGAGGAGTGCCGGCTGGTTATTTCTAACCGTCGAAGGGCCCTACGTCTCTTTCATCGACATCCTACTTCGGAGAATCTGGAGTCATTCCGGATTCTACGTGCTAGAGCTCGCCGTATCATTCGAGAAAGCAGAAGAGAGTCTTGGAGACAGTTTATTTCTACCCTTACTATTTCCACTCCCACAACCAAGGTTTGGGATCACATTCGTAAAGTACGTAGTAGCAAAAATACCATTTATAATATACCAACACTTATGTCAAACGGTTCACTTTTCTCCTCCCCTATGGAGGTCGCCAATGTATTGGGCTCGATGTTCGCCAATATTTCTAGCACTGCGAGCTACTCTAACGAGTTCGCGGTGCATAAGCGCAGCTTCGAGCGCCTTACTATTGATTTTGGCCAAAGTCGGGGGGAGGATTATAACTCCCCCTCTACTAAAGAGGAACTTACTTATGCCCTGTCCCAGGCGGGCAATACAACTTCTGGCCCGGATGATATCCATTATGAAATGTTGCGCCAACTGTCCCCTGCTGGACGGGCGTTCCTCTTAGACCTCTACAATTGTGTTTGGGAATCTCGTCAATTCCCAACACTGTGGAGTCAAGCAACCGTTATCCTAATATATAAAAGTGGCAAGGATAAATTAGAGCCAACTAGTTATAGACCGATAGCCTTAACTAGCTGTGTATGCAAAATATTAGAAAAAATGATAAATAAACGACTTATATGGTGTTTAGAATCCCACAATCTGCTATCCAATATTCAATGTGGTTTTTGCCGTAACCGATCCACGGTTGATCATCTCGTCCGTCTTGAGACTGCTGTTCGTGACGCCTTTCTCCATAAACAGCATCTTTTGGCTGTTTTCTTTGATTTGGAGAAGGCGTACGACACAACCTGGCGTTACGGCATCTTAAAAAACCTTTTTAATTGGGGGTTCTGGGGGAGCCTCCCTATTCTTTTAGCTAATTTTATGTCAGATAGACACTTCCGGGTAAGGTTAAACAACACCTTATCCGATGATTTTATTCAAGAAAATGGGGTGCCCCAGGGTAGTCCTTTGAGCTGCACGTTGTTCGCTATTGCGATAAATAGCATTGTAGACAACGTGCGCTTACCTGTTCATTCATGCCTTTTTGTGGATGACTACGCAATTTATTGCAGTTCATCAAGTCTCCACAGGGCTGAACGACAGATACAACTCGCTGTAAACAATCTATGGTTGTGGGCATCTCGTAATGGCTTTCGTTTCTCTGCGGCCAAGACGACTGTCGTCCACTTCCATAGATTACTCGGAATACAGCCAGCCCCCAATATTTAATGAACAACGTTGTTTCTAGGATTTTTGATCTCATGTGATATTATTTTAAAACTTTGAGAGTAATTTTAATTCATTATGTTGCTGAAAACTAAGACATTATGCACAGGCGACGATAGTGAGGAATATAGGAAAAGGAATGTCCCCCCACAAATCTGCTTAAATGGGATACTCTTAGTACTACCAAATAATTTTAATTCACTTATTTAATAAATGAAAATTACATTTGGACCAATGTACAAATTATTAATTCATTTACCATACAGTGTTATCGTTATTTACTAGTTACAATATATATTTAATTTTCTAATTATAAAGGGAAAATAAGTTCCTCTAGTCCCCACCCCCTTCCCTCCAATAAGAGGCCTATAGCACTCTGCCATAATGCAATGACTAACCAGCTCTGGTAGATCTTAGTTCAAATCCCAGTCAGGTCGAAGTTATTTATGTGAAATTATAGCAAACCCTATTGTGTTAAGGGCCTCAAAACTATTGATGTACTTCAACATAAGAATGATGGATACTAGTTAAATGTGACTTTTTCTACCTTTATTTTGCTAGGGTTTAAATAGTAACTAGGGTTGGTGTAACCCCCATGGCCTCCTGGACCAAAATCATACAGAATTATGTACTAATGTTACATGAAACAATTCCGGCATATCTTGGAAACTAATGGAAATAGTGAAATAAACAACTTAGAAATTTAAAATTACACCTATAAATTAAATACTAAACATATAGCTGAAATATATTTGCATTTACAAAGTTTCGTTGGGTAAAGTGAAAATTTCGGCAGGAAAACAATAGAATTTGAAGTAAAAAAACATTTAATTTAACTTATACTTATGAGAGCATTAATGATTAGGTTTGCATAATCAATATCAGGCCAAATAATGGAGAAGTTGTAGACAAAATACATATAAACACTTTACACAAAATATTATAGCTAAAACACTAGAAAAATTTGACAAAATCAGCAATGAAAATAAAAGTGTTTGCAGAAAATTAAAAAGCATATTTGTAATTGAATAATTAAGGCAATTCTTACCGGATGCGCAATGGTGGTTAGAGGGTTCAAAAGTAGTTAAACATAAAGTTGTCTTTGTAGGTATATTGATACAGTACATGTAAGCTGGGCTTATGAAATATGTTTCTATGGTTTTAAGCTTACCACCCATATTTCTTTTATATATAATAAATTTCTGCCAATACACTACACAAAATGTGTATATACAGTTGCTTTGGTGTCATCCAATGCAGTCCCACACACCCCTGGTGACTTCCCTACAGAAGGGCAGTATATATTAATAAATTTCATTTGTTTACGACTTTGTATACAATGTATCAAAGATATTATTTTTTTAAATTGGGCATTTAGGGGCATCTTTAAAAGTGCATAAAGGTATACCTTTTGAATATCAAGTCGGGAGCCTGGACTAAAAAATTAACCAAATAAAAAGTATATAATATGTGCTGGAAAAGTGGGGAATGCCAGGCCTCCACCGTGGTTCGGATTCCACGTTAAACTTAGGCTTCATTTCATCTCACATCCCCTACCATTACACTTTAACTAAGTGCGTATAACCCAAAACGGGTTAAAAACGGGTGCTAATAATAAAATAATAAATTTTTGTGCCCCCCATATTCTAATTTATACTTTTACATTTTTAAGTTTTTTTTTAAAAATTTATTTAGGGTTAAGGAAGGAAGATGCCTCTCTCTCTCTTGTCATCTCGCCCCCTTCCTTTCGAGTCATAAGGGGGTTTTGTTGGAAGATAACTTTTTTTGTAAAATACATTATAGGGTATTTGCCTTTTCCCCCAAATACAAATCTTATTTATTTTTGTCCAATTCAAATTTAAAAAAAATTTTCCCATGATTTTTTCTGGTAAACAAAAAACAATGAATAAAATATTAAAAAACCAAACCCAATCATTAAAATATTTAATTGCTTGCAGTTGGAATAAAATTGTGGAAAATTTTTCTTCTCATAGCTGACTCTGATGACCTTTGGGGAATGTCCCCCACCTCCCCTGTATTTTCATTTACCATGACTCACAACGGGGAAATTTACACTTCAAAGCTGGGCCTTTTTAAAAAAGGGCCCGGCTTAAAATTGGGGGACCAGGCTTACTGACTGGAAATTATATCTGCATCTCCCCAAACCTTTTAAATCTCCTAAAGAGTAATAATTTGAAAAATATTTTTGATCTTTTCTTAATTTTTAGTTCTTTTTGTCCCCCCGGCCCCAAAATAAGCTATTGTTGCTCACCTTGTGATCAGTTTGTAGGGAAGAAAACCGCAAAAAAAGTTGTCTCTAATTTGTGGGTTGTGTTTCATGTAAATACTTTTTTTTATTAATTTTAATGTACAAATTTTAATGATATCCAATTATGGTGTTGTTACTTTTCAAACTGACTCATTTGTGTGTCCTGTACAAAGATTTTCGCTAAAAACAATTTTTAAAATTAATATTAAGTCTTGTCAATGTTTTTAAACGGCATTTATATTTTTTGTAAGGAAATTGTTTTATTTGGTGACAACTGTCATTAAACTTTAATAAAAACTTGTCATCATCCATTTTTAACGTTTCACACAGCTTTTTTAAACAAATTATTTGGGAAAACTTTTTTAGAAAGTTTAACTAAGTAACACCCCTTTCTGACATTTTACAAGTTATTGTTTTTTTAAAACATCCTAATATGGGGGAAATATTTTACAAATTTTATCATCATAAAGGGAAAATATTTTGTAAAATGTCAAAAAAAGCAAAGTACCCCAAATATGATACAAACTCTTTACCCTTGTCAAATTCCTATTTCATAAATAAAAGGGTCTAATCAAAAATATTTTAAAAAAACCTCTCAATCAAAATATAGTGAAACGCCCAAAATTATTATTGAAAATTAATGATACTTTTCTATTAACAGAAACGTACCCACAGAGGGGGGGTGGGGGGGCTTAATGGGGGTTTAGCCCCCTCTCTGTATTTGGGGAAGCTTAATCCATGCAGATCCGAAGAAAAAAAAAAGTGGGGGGGAAGGGGGTTTAAACCATTGGAAAAGAAAATACCTTGTGATGACCCCCTTATCCCAATGATGTTTTTGCAGTCGGAAGTGACCTGAGGATCGGCTGGTTCCAAAAAACCCCAGTTACCACGTGGTTCCATCGAGGAGTTTCAGTGTTTAGACATTTACCCATTATAAATAACGGGAATTTTTTTAACACTGTGATGACAAGCCAACTTTTAATTTTAGGCCAAATTTTTTTATTATTTTGTTTAGCTTATCACTTTTAAAGTAGAAATAAAAACTTTAAGTTTTAAAAAAACCCAAATTAAAAAACCCTTTCCAAAAAAAACTTCTATTTATATAATGGTTAAAAAAAATACCTCCGGGGGGTTGGGGGGGGGCCTCCACACAAACCCCCCCTTTAGGCCCTTTGCTTTGCCAATCCTGTGTAAACTACTGAAATAAAAATACTAGGGATCTAGGTGTTTTTGATTTCAAGATTCGAGCCAGCTTTTCATTTTAAACTTGGGATCGAGCTAGAAAGTTTTGTAACTCATCATTTTTCGCTTTTTTCTTGAGAATGTAAGACAAATCAATTTTTTCAAAAACCCTTTAATTTTAGGGTTTTTAATTTAGATGATTAAAGATTTTAGTTTATTTTTGGGGAAGCATTTTTCCCAAGGTGGGAAAAGGGGTGTAATTTTAATTTTGGGTTTTTTGTATCAAAGTTTGGTGCGCATCCACAAAAAAGTGTGCTGTGGACCAAAAGGAAGGACACCCCCACTTAGACTGGTTTTATGTAAAAGGACAGTGACAAGATACAAATTTAAATATTTATCGAGGATTTGTGGATTAAGATGTAATGTATTAATTTCTCATTGTTCTACTCATATATGTTTGTGGATTATTTTGTGTTCTAAATATCATAATTTCTAACTATTTACTTGTATTTATTAAAATGTTAAATTGTCCCACATTGTCGACTCTCCCGATGAATAATAAAGTCTTAGAACAAACCCTCGTAAGACCTAAACACTTATTTTAATTTTATTAAGTTATGGTTTTCCCAATCAAAATAATCACCAGACCAGAAATATGGTTATTCCATTTCACTTTGGGCGACTCAGTTTACCCTGAATGGAAGTAGTCTTACCTTGATATTACTCTTATCTTATTAGCTACGTAAAGTGGGACAATACAAACTAAGCTAAGGGTTCATCTTATGTTTCATTGCGGAAAATGAAGGCTCCACTTCGGTATTTAGTAGGAAGTGTAATATAAAAATAAATAATTTCTAAAAACATGGGTAAGCAAATATTGCCAAATGCCAATCCTATCACATTTATTGCAACCAAGAGACAATCTTGAAAAGTCTAAACTAAACTACAATTATAATCATTTTCAATAAATTTAAAGCAATATACTTAAATTCAATAAAATAGCTGGCAAACATACTGCATTTATATTACTATAATGTCTAAATTGGGTTGATTTAATTACTTAATTTTGAGTCTGCATAATTTCTGTAAAATCCCAAAAAAGTAGAATAGCGACAGTGGTTGGCAACGCTTTTAAGCTGGTTTTGTTATCTTACAATTCAAAATTTGGAGAGGGGGAAGCATTGATATAAGCTATTGCTTTCGTTCAAGGTCAACATCGCTTCGGGACTGGTTGCAGATGATACAGCAAAGGAAGGTAAAGATTTGAGCACAGTCGTTATCAGAATAATGTTGTACATGATCCTAACGACTTGAAAAGGTGTTTCTAGTACGAGCTTGCACCAAAAACCCCAACCTTATTTGAAAATGTGTCTTGAATAAAAAATAAAGTCAAAGCTTTCAAGTGTGAGGACTTATCATTTTTTCCTGATGACTGTTTATTTATTGATGGGGGTCACTTACTTCACTGTGTAATATGATCCTGACCTGCCACTTATTTGGATGTGTTCAAGGGCTATATTTTGTACCTGAAATCACATTGAGGAGAAGGATGTACTATAATATTTTATGGATATCTGAACAAATCCACCATAAAAAAAACTTTGAGCATACAAAAGAGCTTTTTAAAGAACTTCTGCTAACATAAAATAATGAGAATTCTTCCACAAGACGGGGGTATTTTCTGTCAAACAGCAACAAGAGAGACCTCATAGATATCCTATCAAGCCACTGCCGAGAATCAAACACGTATGTTTATCAAGGTGAATCCGATGCAGACTGCCTCATTGTGAGATGGGTTTGGATTAAATATTGTAGCTGGCTAGCATACTGATCTACTTCTTTTGTCTGGCTTCAAAGCAAAGATACTTTGTTTAACATTCCTCAACAAAAGGTTGTTCTGGGTGAAACCTGCGACGTTCTTCTTTTTGTAAATACAGCGTCGGTATGTGATACTACTTAAGGTCCGTAAATTCAAGGCAAAGTGAAAGCTATTGATATCCTTTAGAAAAATCCAGAGGGTTAACTGTAACAGTTTTCTATCGTCCTTCAGCCTCAAAAGAAGACATTACTTCTGCAGGAGAGAAATTTGTACTCCACTTGTATGGTTACAAGAAGAGTGGAAACCTCGATGAACTGCCGGTGTTATAGATATAACAATATTGTATCTAAACAGCAAGTAAATCGGGCTTCTGATTTTGCAGCACTTCCACCAACCAGTGATGCGGGCTACACAACACTTTACCGTGTATCCCTTGCAAGTGCAACACTGGAATGGAAATATACTTGAGCCAACTGAATTATTAAAACTAGTATCCTTTGCTTGCAAAATATCATGATCCAACAACCATTGTGAATGCCTGAAAATAGGACTGTGATCTTCACCAGTGTGTGCCACATGTAGAGATTGGATTGTGAAAACAGTACAGAAGTTTTTGATGATGAATTTGAAGTTGCATTGATAAGACTATTTAAAAATTAATTTTTAGAATAACCAGCTTATGTTTAAACTGTGGGAAAAGACAATGATGATCAAATATCATGCACACTTGCCTCACCCATGTGCATTAACCATAATTTTAATATTGTTGAGTGAATTTTAATTAGAGTTTATTTTTTGTTAGTAAAGAAATTGTTATATTAATCAAAATTGTATTCTTTTTAACTTTTTTCCTTACAAATGTTTGTTTCAATCAATTGCTATCAACATACCAGACTCACAATGACGATGTGCATTACATTATCCGTGTGGGATAAAAGTTCGATACAATTTTTTATTAGGATTAATAGGCCATGAAATGAAATCACACACGCATTGACATAGTTTAACAGTGTATTTAATATAATGTATGCGAGAAAACAACTGACAAGTAATCAGACCAACGAACTACTAGCAGTAAGATACAGTTACAGGGAGTATGCTATAGAGATAGCCAACATAACACAAACTTTGCAGAGTTGCCAATACAACCATATTAATACCCTCCTCTCAATTCTGCAAAGAATTAAGACAAAGAGAAACAAAAAAATCAAATAAAAAATAAGGTAAAAACCTAACCAACAAACTTTTGTATTCCAATAACTTATTCACAAATTCTAATTAAATTTCTGTAACATTTAATAGATTTCTAAAGTACTCAAATTTCTTTATTGCTAATCCTTTTGTCATTATGTCTGCTACTTGTTCATCAGTAGCTACATATTGTAATTTAAAATCACCACTACTAATTAAATCTCTTACAAAGTGATGCCTCACATCAATATTTTTTGGACCTCTTAGTCTCATAGGTTTTGTGCCATTTTCATACAAGATTGGTTGTTTCAAAGACAATAACTGGCTTTACACAATCAAGACATTCATCAAATAACTGGATTAAAAACTTACATTCAGACATTCCAGCAGAAAAGCCAGATACTCAGCTTCACTACTAGAGAGAGCCACAACATTTGTTTTTTGGAACACCATGACACAACATTATCGTTTAATTTAACAACAAAACCTGTAACACTTTTCCTATCAATAGGATCACTAGCATAGTCTGAATCAACAAAAGCTTTAACATTTATATCTGCACAAATATTATTTTTAACATACTTCAAACCAAAATTACTAGTATATTTGAGATAACAAACAACATTCTTAAGATAATTCCAATGAGTTTCATTATAACAATTTTGAAACCTTCCAAAATAAGATACCGCAAAACAAAGATCTGGCCTCTACCCTAGCATCAAATACATTAAACTACCAATCAATTCTTTATATGGAACTTTATAACTTTTCCCTCCGAGACCTTTTGTAAATTCCAATTTTGGTTGTACTGGCATTTTTCAAATTTACAATCATTTGTCCTAAAATGATTTACAATTTTGTCAATAAGATTCCTTTGACTAATCAATATATTATCCTCTTCTTTTCAATTTCAAGACCTAAAAATATCAATCTACCATCATAAGTTAAATCCCTAATGTCAAGAAAATTCATTAACTTACCCTTTACACTATTAACATCATCAATTGAGCTTGAGAAAATAATAAAATTATCAACCCAAATCAAAATATATGTAGAATCATTAAAGTATAAGCATGGATCAACCTTAGATCTTTGAAAATTTTAACTCGCTCAACAATCGGTTAACACTGTCGTTCCAGCACTTTGGGCTTTGTCTCAAACCATATAGGGCTTTCACCACCTTACACACTTCACAGTTTTTTTGTGTGTAAGCCATCAGGAGGGTAAAGATACACAACTTCTTTTAATTAACTTTTTAGAAAAGCTGATTTTACATCTAGACTGATGAATGAATAAATCACGCTGAACAGCAACAGCCAATAGTGTTCTAAGTGTCACCAACCGAGCTACCGGAGAATAATAACATCTTCCTCCTCCAAAGTAGGTTTCTGGTAACCTTTAGCTACCAAGCGGCTTTCTTCTGAGCTACACCATCTCAGTAAACACCCATCGAGATTCAATTATGGATACATCAGGTGGAGGCTGTACCAATTCCCATGTATTATTGCTCTTAAGAGACTCTAACTCTCTTTCAATAGCCTCCTTCCAACCATCATCTTGTTGAACAGCATCTTGATAGGACCTAGGAGTTTCAAATGGAAGATAACCAGCACTGAGAGCCATAGCCATCCCGACTTCATAATCTTCAAGATGTTTTGGCATTTTACTCACTCTTTTACTGTGTCTTCTTTCAGGAACTTCAATCGTTTTAATATCAGAGTTATCAGGATCGGGTCCTTTTGTCTTCAAATCCATTTGATCTTGGATATACACTTCTACATCTGAATTTTCAGAGTCATGATTTTCAACATCTTAATTACAATCTTGCTCTCATCAAAGACGATAGATCAAGCAGTGGCAACTCTTTTACTTACAGGATCCCACACTCGATAGCCATTATGACAATACCCTATCATAATTAATTTTCTTGAACGAGCGTTTAATTTCCCAAATCGATCTTCTTTGGGAATGTGTGCATAAGCTGTGCAACCAAAAACCTAATTTTACTCAAATCAGGGCTTATAACCATACCATTTTTCTGCAGGGGTTACGTCTCCATGTAACACAGATGTAGGAGTTCTATTAAGAAAAATAAACAGCTGATACAACTGCTTCTCCCACATGTCTTTATCTAAAACCTGAGTCAAATATTAGGCACCTAGCTTTATCTAAAATAGTTCTATTGAGGTGTTCACTTACTGAATTTTGCTCTGGATTTCTTGGAATAGTGTACATTACATTAATACCTTTAGCTTCACACAAGTTTTTAAAGTCACTGGAAATATATTCCCCACCATTATCACAACGCAAATTCTCAATTCTTCTATTAAATTTAGCTTCAACCATAGAAATGTACTTTCTGAAGCATTCTTCAACTTCACTTTTCCTCTCAAGTAAATAAACAACTGTAAAATGACTAAAATAAATCAATAAATGAAACAAAATAGTTTTTACCGTCATGTGTAGTAGTTGGGGTTATTTTTTCCACACATATCTGATGAAACAAATTGCAAGATTCTTTTTGCTTTTCTTTCTTCTGGTACACATTTCAAAAATGGTGCTCTTGTTTGTTTACCCTGAAGACAAACCTCACATAACTTACTACAAGGAAACTTAGACGAATGTCCCATCCTTCTGTGCCACAAGTCTGAAGAATTTTTCCACAAGATTTACTTCACTTGAATTCAAATTCATAGTGACAAAATACAGATTGTCGACAAGATTCCCTTTCAGAACAAGTTTGTCATTCTTCAGAATAGTCACACATTTATTATGAGAAATAACCTTTAATGTTATTTTCTTCGAGCCTTTTAAGTGAGAGCAGGTTATGGGACAAACTGTCACACGCCAACACCTTATGCATTGTTACACTAATACCGTTGCTAGTTAACAAACGTAGATTACCACATCTATCAAAAGTTAACGATTTCACCAACTTTAGCCACACTAATTCATGAAGAGATTTCGTGAACATCAAATAAATAGTTTGCATATTCAGCTTGAATTAGATGGTTTGTTGCCCCACTGTCAACAACAAAATTAATACTATTATGATTATTTGACATTCCACAACTTAACTCAGTGTTACCATCAGAGTCTGATACCAAAATGAAACTTCTTTTTTCTGAATTTCCAGCAAAATTGTTTCTATTTGGACATTGTGAACGCATTGTGTCCTTTCTGATTACAGGGATAGCACTTACCGGTAAATAATTTAGGTTGCATCACCCTATTTGGTTTCCACAAATTATCATTCCGTTAACCAAACGTATTTGCACGATTCTTTTTAAACTTATTATGCCTATAAAAGCATGGCTTTGTGCACTTGAAACACTTGAACTACGACCTTTTAAATTACGTTCTTCTTCAGATAAAAGCTTATTTTTTACAAAGTCTAACGTAACTGCACTTGTATTAGACGTAAATAAAATGTCAATAGAAGTCACAACTGGTAAATACCGCTCAGGTATAGCTGCCAACAGTTGAGTAATACACTCTTGTTCTTCAATAGTACTTTGCAGAATTCCTCAATTCAGCTACTGTTTTATCAAAATTCAATTTATAAATTCATTCAAGCTTGATTTAACTTCAAAAGACATGTTTCTTAATTTTTCTGAAGTTCAATACGATTCATTATGCCCATTTAACATATGTAGACTTCAAAGACGTAATTATTACTTTAGCAGTACTTGCATTTTTTATTTGTTCCAAAAAATTATCGGCCACGCTTTGCACAATCAAATCCTTGCCCTTAGCGTCTTTCATCAAAAAGTTATCTTTAAACTTTTGAATCCGCCAATACATCCGGTGGATCAACAGTTAGCATTTTCTAGCACGGCATTCCTTTCCAAAAGTCTCTCCAGACGATATAACCAGTTTCAAAACCACTACCATCAAAAGGCTTAATGCGTATATACATAATTATGCCACCGCCATGTTGAACTTGACTAAAAACTTTGGTCGCCGTTTTCCACGAATCATACATTTACAAATATTAAATAAACACTGATAACTTTCTGGGCCCATAACCTATTAGGATTAATAGGCCATGAAACGAAATCACACACGCATTGACATAATTTAAACAGTGTAATTTAACATAATGTATGCGAGAAAACAACTGACAAGTAATGAGAGAAAAGGAACTACTAGGTGTAAGATAACAGTTACAGGGAGTATGCTATAGAGATAGCCAACATAACACAAACTTTGCAGAGTTGCCATATACAACCATATTAATATTTTTTGCCCCCAGGGATTGGCTAAATCAAAAAAATGTAGATAAATTGGTTGCTTAGCAATGTTTATACGAAATTTTATTTTATAAAATGGATGGTTTTGAAAATTAGGTAAAACCTCAAGTTGGCCGTCATTTTCCAAGATGTCAGATTTGAGTACAACATTTTGGGGGGGGGGGGGGGAATTAATATGAATTTCAATCAGAAAACTAAAGATAAAACGTCTAAAATGTCCTTGCTTGTATGGAAAAAAAAAATTGAAATATTCTAAAATGACTGGTCTAGATACTTTGAACTTCTTCATGTTTTCCAAATTTTGATTTCCAGTGGCTCTTCAATTTTTTGAAATCACCAGCACTTTTTACTTATCAATGTTTATCTCCATCCCCATTATATTTTCCCTATCTCTACCAGCCAATTCATCATTTCCTGCAACAACTCTCTATTTTTGGCCAGCCATGCTAGATCATTTACATAGTTTTTGTGTTGATGACGCGTACTATATACTTAAATTACCTCATCCCTCTAGGGTTTTCCTGACCAGCCATTCTCCATACAAGTTGAACAGACTGGGTGACCAAAACAGCATCCCTGTCTTACACCTCTTCCTAGTCTACGCTGTTGATCTCTCCATCATTCAGCCTTACTTTTACTTTACTTGCTGTTCCAGATACAGGTTTACAATCAGCCTTCCGTCTCTCAGTTTATGCCGATCTTCTTAAGTATTTCGTCATTTTCTTCCATTTCACTTTATCGAACGCCTTTCACCAGTCGATGAAACCATGAATATCGACCTTGACTTCCAGAACACTCACTGAAATTATTCTCAGCATCCCGATTGCATCTCGACTTCCTTTTCTGAATCCAAATTGTTCTTCTTTCATCACACTTCATATTTTCTTTTTCAGTCGCGTGTTAAAGATTCTTGCCACGATCTTTCCTAGGTGAAAGATGAGGCTGATGATCCTGTGGTCACTAAATTTCTTGGCTTGTTTCTTCTTCTTTAGAGTCACCGTGGTTTTACTTCTGGGAAATTCCTTGGGGGGCTTTCTCCTGTTTCTTTTAGTTCCTATTTAAAAGGCTTTGTCGGTTTTCAGTAATCCTTTGGGTTTCAAGTTCCTTCAGAATTTTCGGGGGGGGGGGGGTTTTGGTCTTCTTTCCCAGCATTTTTTCCTTATTTGCATGCCCTTTTTATGGCTTTCTCCACTTAAAAATTTTTAAAAATTTTGCTGGGGCCTTTTTTGGGTTTTTCCCCTTTTACCATTTTTCCCCTTTTATTTTTTTTTCCCAAATAGTAAGAACCTTTTTTATGATCCACCCCAAATCTGACTTTGGGATTTTCTACTCCTATTGCTACCTTATTGTTTGACCCTTTTTTTGTATTCCCTCCCAGTTCCTTTGTTTTTTGTTACATGAGGTCATCCCTTTCCCTTTTTTCTTTGCGCCCGAAAATTTTAATCGCATTTTCCCTTGTATATAGTATTTTTTGGGTTTTTTGTTGTTTTTTTTTTTTTTAAACCCCTTTTGCTTAGCCTCATTTTATTCTTCTTTGTTGCCGTATCGTTGGCAATTTTAAAAAAATTTTAAGGGACTGCTACCTTCCCTCTTGGCCGGGAACTTGGTTCCCCGTTTTTTTTCCAAACTGATGGGGGGTTTCCTTTTTAAAATTGAAACTTGCGGCCTTCTTGAGTTCAGCTGGTTTTTATTTTGCCGGGCCTAGCTGCCTTTGCTTCAGGGGACGTGTGTCACGGCTCGCTCTTACCCAGTGTCCCCGGGTTTCACAAAACAAGTTTTGCACGAAGCTTTTAAAACGATGAATACGGATTAGTTTGAATAGGTTTTTTAAAACCCAAATGGGGCAAATGTGAGTTTATCCATGGTTTTTTTGGCACTGGGTTGGTTTTGAATTAAGTAAAGGGGGAAAACTTTGTTTTTTTAAAAATTTTAAAATTTGCAGGTAGGGGGATTTTTAAGTCGTTTTTTAAAAGGGAGGGGTTATTAGAGGCTTTTCCCGATGTGCACCCTTTTAACTCCCATTCCATTAAAATAGTTATAGCCATCTATGGTGACTTTTTTGTGGGTTTTTTACACTACTAACAAAAACCAATTGAAAAAAATTTTGCCTGATGGTTTTTACATAATATTTGTTTCGGGCCATTAATAGTAGAGGGAAACTCGGGGGGAAAAAAAGGCAACCTGGGGGTAAAAAGGAATTTTGGGTACCCGGTTTCAAATCAGTTTAAAAAAATTTAAACCCTGGCGCTGGTTTTTAAAACAACCCAAAATGATGTTAGGGGGTCCTTAAACTAGAGATTTTCGATCCTAAGAAGATGGGGGGGACGAGAAGAAGAAGCAGGACGGCAAGGTTTTATAGGGTGACACTAAATGAGAAACTTAACTTACAGTTTTGTGGAGCAAGCGTGTTAGAAAGGGGTGTAAATTGATTAATTTCAATTATCTGTATTAGACAAAAAAAAGTTTTTGGCTAGGTTTTTTGCAACAAAAACCCTAAGCAAAATTTTCTGTTCGTTGTTGGCTATGGGGGCTAACACATGGGCAGCAAGGCCCGGGGCAGGTTTTTACCTTTTTCCCGGATGCTTTCGGAGGCTACAGGGCGTCGGTGGATTTTCAAAAAACTTTGTGTGGTTTGGGTCTGGCATTGGGCCCCTCGACCTGAAAATTCGTTTGGAGGGGTTTCGCCCCGTACTGGTTAGGAAAGGAAGCATGCAGGAAGGGTTTTGAGAGGGAGCCCTGGGCGGGGGGTTTTTCTGAGTTTATGGGGTTTATGAATAAGAGGCAAAGTCAAAAGGCGCAATAAAGCAACTGGAAAAAAGAACTTCCCAAGTTTGAGTGAAAAAAGTCCCCGATCAAACCCCTGTGGCCCCCGGGGGGATTGGTGCAAAAATTTTTACAGGAAAAGGAACTGTTCGGGGCAACCCTTCACGAGAGAGGATAATAGATAAGGCAATGTACGCAGGAAGGAGAAACAGAAACAAACAGTGTCTCAGAAGATGAAACATTACCAAACTGGGCAGGGTAGATGGTAAATTGGATAAATGAGGGAATTAACACGGGATCGAAACAAAACAAAGGATTTGGGCTATCCTGAAATCTGATGTGGCAGCTGGACCTGGATTCCCCGGGGTTGTGAAACAATCCCGGATAAACCGGACAGCGGAATCCTGGCAAGGGTAACTAGCAAATAGAAGAATTCATCATGGAGCAAGGTGGGATTCCTGCCATCGAGGGCTTGCGTTCGCTTAGCAACAAGTGACCACAAGAGGTGAGTCTCAAACCTTCTTGGTCAACTGGTGGAGGGGTTGCCCGTGGCTGCAGACATCCAGGGAAACGACAGAACTATCACGTCCAGGACAAAGTGAACAACAACAATTGTAAATGCAGTTGATGCATAGGAATTAAAATTAGTAAAACAGATTGGCTTAGGATAAATATAGGTCAGGGGGGAAAGTAGAGAATAGTAGAATATTATTTTAAGTGTAAGTTAGATTTAAGTAAACTAGACCTAAAAAAACTAGAAAGTATGTGGAGCACTACTTAAAGATAGGGCACCCCCAGGTAGCGCATAGGGGAATGCTCGTCTCGGCTGGGCTTCTCCCGGAACTCCAAGACTTAGGACTGTGGTTCGGATTGGTACCGGTTGGGAAGGGTACTGGGCAATTAAAATACCTGGAGCGGACCAAACTATAGAGGAAAATAACAGTCAATTAAATACAATAAACTTTCGATTAGAATAGGATTTTAACCAAATATTTAACAATTAATAAAGGAAAACTTAAGATCATGTAGAGAGGAAAATTAAAAATAGAAAACCCAAACCCCGGGTAATACAATTTCAGAAACCGGGCTTATAACTAGATGGAAAAAAATCCTTTTGGCGAAGACTGTAAGTCTCTCTGCACCTCATCATAAGATACTTTGAATCATAGTCTGAACAATTCGTTAATTAGTAAACAAGATCCAAAATCTCTGTAAAGTTGTATGCCAATACCAAAAGGAATTGGGCATATGAGAGAACGAGGCCTGCAAACTTGCATTTCAGCATGACCTATCGCAAACTTCTTCACATCACTTCCTTTGTTACTTATTAGGATATCCATTAGTGTCACCAAAACATCTGGTAGTAATTTCTTGTTTTCTTTCAACGGATGAAATATATAATGCACTACGATACAAGTTCGCACTTTTATGCAACAAATTAATTTGTGTTTTGATCCATTTTGCTGCTGCTTCGATTAATCTAAATTTATCTTCAGTAGGATCGTCTACTCTGTCTGTGGTAGTTCAGAATTATCTCTGCTACAGTTTTCCCAAAGGTTAGAATATTAGGTATTTCTTCTTTGCATGGAATTGTGATGTTGTTCCCAAACTAATTTTGCAATTTCTTCTGTAAGTTGACGAGAACTGTAAGACTTGGCTCCCTCTAGTAAAAAATCATGCATCTTTCATACTAGGGCATGTATTGATGTTGTTCAGGTAGCAACCCAACCCATCCTCACATATTCCTACCTCACAAAGAGCTTATTTAGATTTCACATTAGGATTAAAATGGTATTTATAGGATGAGCATGTCAAAAGTGGGTCGTTTAACAACTAGATTTAGAAGTGCTTTTATCACTCAGCAGTTACATTAGTGGAAACTCAGTGTTTATGGACTCAAGATGCTCAGCAAAACTTCTGTAAGTACTAGGATCTGATATATACTTGTTTATGCCCTTGGCAACGTCAGCTTGATTCGGGAAAATCGATTCAGTTTCACACTTGTGTAGTGTACGGCGTAGTAATCAAATAACTATCGTTATTTTTCTAAACCATTTCGAGCAGCCAGAAAAACATCTCTAATTCTAATGTGTTTATATTTTTGTATTCACATTTATAGTTTCCTGAAGACGAAAGAAAAAAAAAAACAGTGGACAATTGCCCTAAAGCGTGACAAGTTCACACCAATCCAACATTACAAAATTTGTTCAAAACATTTCCTTGATTGCTTTGAAAAGAAAAAAAATTGGTGGTCGTTGGTTGAGAGAAGAAGCTGTTCCGATTACTATTCAATTCCTCCCCACCCCCTCATTTTCAGAAAGCTTCTAAACGTCGATAGTCTACATGCAGGCGAACGTTACGTCTATCGTCTTCAGACAATTGGTAAGCTTTTTTGTTTCTCATATATTCATATTGTATCATACATGTATAAACATATTCATCAGGCATAATTAAATAGCCCCAAATATATATCAAACTTAGCCTAAGTTACATACGATAATCGATAGTATTTCTAAGTTGAGTTTTTGAAAAATAAACATTTGATCCTATTTTAGTTCTACTTCCCCTTCCACATAAGTTGGGAGACTCGGCAAGACATTCCAAAGAAATACCGGATACTTTTTACAGTAAGTTTAAATTTTGTGGGTGATTTTAATGACAAGGATGTAACATCACCAAAAAAGGGCCCAAAATGAGCAAAGATTGTGAAAATCGGATTCAGCTTTAAAAAAATATGATACGATTTTTTGTATCAAAATAAACGTCAATCAGAGACGAGGGTTGCCTCTTTAAAATAGATGTTTGACTACCTAAAAAAGAAGTCCTTAATAAGAAATTCGGTGGGTGATACACTATTGTTGCGCACTGACGCCAACTCCATGGGGTTTATGGGGCCCGAGTCCCCAATGTTGTCGGTGAGAGGCAGAACCCCCAAAATGTTAATGAATCTGAATCCTAAATGACGTAATGGTAGTCCACAACACACTGTCAAGCGTTGGCCAACAAGCCCAAGCTGTGTTATGAACATGGACCTAAATCCACTATGGCCGCAATCAAAACAACGCCTACCTTTGTCCCAAACCCCATACCCCTCCACCCTCTCGTTCACCAGCTAATCCTCAAGGTCACGTGCAAAACTGACAGGTGGTGAACTGACACCCGGTCTATGACTTATTTCTCCCCCTAGCCCTCTCCACCATCAGCTAGAGGTCACAAGTCACAACAACCGATTCCCTGGCTTCGGTAGTTAGTACTGTGCTGTTATTGCTATAGTAACAATCGATTTTCGTGTCTAACTTAAAGTGTGTTTTAAGACTCTGCTTTAAACTAACTTTTATAGTACATTAGTATATTTTCTTTTTGACATGGATTACATTAGAAGTGAGCGTTAGCTAGGCCTATTATATTGTTGTTAGACTCCATTACCGTTACGACAATTGACAAAACGTTCGGAATTGATACATTTGTTTTGAAAATCAAAGTATTGAATTCACTAGGATGTGACACCAGATGATCTTCTCAGTTCAGCCTCGACATCGACATCTGTTGCGAGCTGATTGTAGTCACTTTCCGTCAGTAAGTTTACTGGTTTAGAGTAGAAACTTTTAGAAATCATAGATACGTCATGCATCTGGTAGAATAGAATGCTTCTATTGATAAAGTATTTTGAAAAACTTTCAAGGGAAGCGGAGGCCAATGGCTTTATGAAGTTTTGCACTAAGAAGGATTATACTTTTACTCCTGAGTGATTTTCTAACTGGAAAATGTCCCTTGAAAAATTTAGGTTGGGTGAGAAAACACAATCCCCTAAGGAGACTTTAATGAAGCTAGCCTCTTCCTTCAAACCAAGTGACGTACAATTAAATGATCAGTTAAACGAGACGCAGAATGCGCGCACAGCTCTTATGACTATTTTCATGACCTTGAGATTCCTTTGTCGCAGGGATTATCGATCTGGAGGAAAGAAGAATTAAGTTCAAATTTAATGCAGTTGCTGGATTACGAAAAAGGGGGTGTGCCTGAGCTAAAGAATGAATGGGGCGTTCATGTTTCAATTGGTTATCGCATGGCTTTTCAAAAAGAAATTATTGTCTATTAGTGTTATGTTTAATCCACAATTTAACACTCCATGAAATGGTACTTTAACATAAACTAATTGACTGATATTAAATACACTTCTTACAATTGTAGGAAATATAAATACAGTGTTACTCTTTAATGAAAAAAAGGTTTCCAACTAATTCTAATGAGTACAATAAATGTTACTAACGAATATAACCAACTTAGCACCTAAGTTTAGCCTAGGATACGACAATTCGGAAAATATGTTTTGTGCTCGGTGATATGGGAATTTAAAAGTGTGAATACTTTGACAAGACTTGTAAACATCTCAACCCATGAACAAGTGAACTGCGTGTGAACTGTTAATGAAAATCTGGAACTTTCTGAGGATTATGTGGGATTGTCTGAAACTTTAAACATTGAGGGGGAAACACTTTTTTGCATTGTGAAGGACATTCTTGCTTGTTTATACCTACACTCTGCTATGAGTGGAAAATAAAACATTTTCAGAAGAAAATGTAGCATACTCAGCCTCAAAGTGTGCTGGATACCTTGAAACAATGCAGCACTTGAAGACATTTTTCTTTTTGTCTCCCTATTGCCACGTCATGAGTCCAGCCGAAGAGGTAAATGTTAATTTACAGTGTCCACGCATTAATGTTACTGAGGTAGAATCCAAACTACATATCTTAAAACATTTTGGAAGAAAGGCGTGGAGGGTATAAGTAATTCTGGCAGAACTACTTAGAAGAAAAACCCAGCCTTGTTGAAGATCCAGGTTTGCCCCGACAACGCCACGTCCTAAATAGGCTTGATAATCCTGGTGTTGCTGTATCTCACAAGTTCTTCACACCAAAATAATATTCAAACAACAGTATATTGATGTATGTGACACAGTGAACTCATGTGTTAAGAGAATTTGAATCTACTGGTCTTCAGAACGTTGTATCTATCGAGCGAAAGTGCGTATCTACTGTGAACAAGGCACTACAAAGCTCGAGCAGAAGCGAGATTTATTTCGTGATGAGTTGGATATCAATATACTTAACCTTTTAACAACTATCCATGCTTGGCGACATCGCCAAAAGAAAGAAAGTAGCCATAACTTAAATGCGTGACATACGGGACTTTTTCTTGTAAAACAGCGCTGTTCGAGACCTCCTGCCTAAAGTCAACAAATGCATAAAACTCCTCCACACTGTTCCTATGACGACCGCTACAGCTTAAAGGTCATTCAGAGCTCTTTACACCTGAATACGTACTTGGGGTCTAAGAGGAGCCAAAAGAGACTAATCAACATAGCAGTATTAATACACATTAAGCTGTGCTGGACAACTTAGATTAGACCACTTGTAAATGAGTTCATCAAAAGCAACCCAGCGCGCAGAACAACTTTTGCCTTATTCTGAAGTCAATTTGAGACTTTTGTTGAGTATTTATTTGATTATTTAAATATAGATTATTCAATTTAAATTTCCTTGCTGTTTTATTGTAATATTCAATTCGTTACAATAAACCTGTTAGATACTCTGTGAATAGTATGATTTCATAGTTTCAAATTATTTCCACACCCCCCTACATTCAAGAAGAGAAATCTTGTTTTGTAGTAGGATATAACCAAGCACAGCTTTGTTGTATCAAGCTGTTTCAGCTAATAAATTTTAGTTGGAAAAATAAAACAAGATTGAAGTCCAAATAGTATAAAACCCAAGTTTTGAGACCTTAATTTCCAAAAAAATTCCGAAGCCCACCCTTGGGTATTCCATACCCCTCAGACCCGGCCACCTGAATAACTTTCACAAGTCGGTAACAAGGTATCTATGTATTTATCTAGATCTAGATACTTATATATATATGCATGGATATATAGATATAATCTAGATTTTTTTGGCATTTTAAAGAGTAAGTTAAAATTTGGATGGATTAACTTTTAGCTATAAAATTATAAATAAAATATAACGGCAACACATTTGTGTTGGACAAAGATTGGGCACTTTTAACATAATAAGTTGTTAAACCAATACACGTTTGCCTTACAACTTTCGATTTTCATCTTACGTTTAATAGCCATCTTAAATTTCAGTTAATTCGAAAAACATGATTTGCTTTACATAATCCTAAGTCCTTGGATTGTTGTAACAAGTAGTATTAACCATTTGAAAAGCATATTATTAATATTATTTTGTTCAATCTGCTGCAATACTATACGTTTAACTACCAACCGTACATCTATGAGTTTCCTAATCTTGCCAGACCGGCACCTCGTCCTCATGCGCTTTCTGTAGCGCCATAAACGTCTAAGCATCTTGCCTGTGCCAGACCTTTATTTACCTATTTACTTTTTCACAATACAAATAAACATAAATTAGCGTAAAATGATAAACTTCCACATTGTGTTGAATGTTTATATAAAAGAGTAATAAGTATCTTAAGGTTTCATTTTTAGCTTTATCATAGAGTGCTAGCTTGTTTAATTTTCTAGTGATAAAGGTCTATTGATTTGAGTAAGTATTTTTATAATTTCCCCCACCACTCTAACAGGTATTACTTTTGAAGTTTATTTTGTTTATGAATTGGTGACCTATCGCTACGCATGCGCTCTCTTCACATATACTGAAGAATCAAAACAAAACTTGATAGCAAAGTGATTGCGACGTAGCATTTATCAAGTTGTTTGTCAACTGAAATCTTTTTACTAACGTGTTGTTTCTTTTGCTCTTTTTATCGTTAGAGAAATTTGTGCAGGTTTGTTTGTATACAAATTTCTGTAGTGGATCACTATTTTAGTGATAAACAAAGACTTTCAAATGATGGATCAAGACATATTGAATGAACAGGAGACCGAAATCGACATTCCCGAACAAGCTCAAAATGGCGTTGACGATGCTTCTGGAATCGTAAATGTTGTAAGCGCTGAGTGGAGTAGACGTTTCATCTGTAGAATCTCAGAATCAAGCGAAAGGCTAAGAGACTATTAAGCAACTAAGTAAAGAAGTTGTTTCTAATGGTTCAACCGTGGTCACTGGTACCAGGCTCTTGAAAAACAACCGTCGACCCTAGGAACGGTTTTGGAAGAGGACTTCCTAAGAAAGGTAGGTTGTAACTAGTTTACAGGACTCATAAAGATGTCTTACCATACATCATATTTCTTTTAAATCTCTTTCGTACTTTGTGCCAAACTTTGTCATGTTACTCAAACCTTTCATTTATGTAACATGCGCTTTCAAGGACACGTTCCCTTTCGTTTTATCAATAACGGTGGCTGGGTTCGAATTCTCTACATATGTGCTGTCGCCTTGAAACGTACCCTTGCTGGCTGCATCGGTAATTACGTGGCCAAATGTAGATCAGCCCAAATTGTCCCCAAGGATGCTGATGCACCCCCCACACACACACTCGCCCCCCCAAGGAAGGAAGCAATATGTTTTGGACGTCCTGTCCTTGGTGTGGTGTTTTTACTGGCAACTATTTTATTATTTAATTGTGTCTACTTGAGCTCGGAACTTGGGGTAAAGTATGCTATTTCAGCCCCATTGTTCGCCTTTTAATCCTTTAATTTGCTAACACACAGAGATCAACCATACATTTCTCTAACATAAAAACATGTAGAATTGATATGAAAAAAAAAACTTTTAAATTAAATAAGGAAGAGTTCCACTCACCTAAGCAACGGATTATCTTTCGACCCTTCAATAACAATATGGCTACATTACACCAAATCCCAAACAAAATTTGACCCTTTACTGTACTTACGTAGGTATGAAAAATGCCTTCAACAACAACAATTAACTTTACTTTGTAGTAAATTTAACTTCTTCAAGCAATTTACTTGATTTAGATCATCACAAAAAATTCGTAACAACTTGGTCTAAATTCTAAAAGACATATAAACCTCTTAAAATTATATTGATGATGACGATATCTAGTTTATATTACTGCAATTATTACATTTATCCAACCCAGCTTGATCTAACCTTTATGGTTATAAATAATTTAACTATTAATTGTACCGTAATAATTTAACATGGGTGGAAACATATCATACAATGATGTTATCCATTTTACTTCACAGGATTGCGGGAAAGTTGCAAATCATCGTCAATAACCCATTCACATTTCAAAAGTGATTTGGGAATGTGTTTATCAAATTTGCTTGAATGTAGGCTAGCGGTATTTTTT